>JAQGAW010000660.1:0-25791 GCA_034698025.1 Phthiracarus crinitus
GAGAGAGAGAGAGAGAGAGAGAGAGAGAGAGAGAGAGGGAGAGAGTGAGTGAGTGAGAGAGAGAGAGAGAGAGAGAGGTAGAGCATGTTCAAAATCAAAATATAATTTAATAAGTGATCATTTAAGAACAGTCTTTTAAAACTTAACAGATTAACTGTGATAATATTTTCTTTGGTAATCAAAATTTTTTATCATAAGAGAATTATGCTAAATTTTTAAAGAAAAATATTATTTATCTTTATATTTTTGACAAAATCAATTACAAAACTAAGTATGCTTATATTTATTGATTGTTTATCACTCTATAATAGAGTCTCTATTATCTATAAACTAATGAAATATTAATCAAATAGTTATAAGTTATTACGTAATGCTTACCTCATAAAATTCGAAATAATTAAATATAAACAATTTCCAGCAATAAAACCCGATTTCCTTTTTAGCCATTCTTTCGATATAAAGTAAAAGCTAGTGAAAATTTTAAAAATAACTATATAAACCAAAGAACAACTTAAAATTCATATGTGGCTTACTTTATATTTAACCATAGTTTTAAAAATCTTATTACTTTTCGAAACCATTAAAGAATTTAAAATATTGTATAATTTATTTGCTTCGAGAGATACTGACGATGCGGTGTTTAGTATTAATAATAGAAAAGATAACGATATTAATAAACCACAAATTAATACAACCTTAAAGTTGAACAGTAAATTGCCATAAATAATCATAAATATGAGTAAACTATTGATTGATGTAAATATCGCGCAAAACCAGAATAAAAACTTAGACCAATGATTTGTATTATATTCGTTGATTTTACCATAAATCATATAAGAAGTTTGAGTAAATTTAATTAAATTGCTATCAATAACACTCGATTTACAATTATTTAATTTGTTTAATTCTTGATTGATATTTTTTTGCAGCAGTAAAATGTAATAACATGTTAAATAAAAATAAACGCATTGCCATAATATTATATTTCCGATATAACAAAATCCAAGAGAATAAATAATGTTTCCCGGAATAGTAATGAGTACTTCAAATAATGAACAATTATAGAGAAATGTAAAAATACCGACTAAAAACGCTAATATCGGTACAATAATTTGAACGATTCGGTTAAGAGAAAAAAGAAGACTTGCTTTCGATAATAACTTATATATATCTTCCTCATAATACAGACCAATACTTTTCGGCGAAACCAATCCAGCGATCATTGCAAATGGTTTCAAATTTGCGACTGTTATGCCATTTCTATCGTTTTGATGAAATAGTATTTGTGATATAATGGACAACATTCCAAATTCAAGTAATAATATATTAAAATAAGTTCTAATTTCCAGATAATAAGTAAAGTCACCAATTATTAAATAAATCAATGGATTTCTTTCATTAATAACAAATGAAAATAATGATCTCAATAATAATAAAGCAGTGAATATAAAAACATACTGAGGACTGAACAGAATTTGTCTTTTCAATAATCGATTATTGGAAATAATAGATAATCCAATTTTATAGAAATGATTTCCCGATTCTTTTATTATATCATTGGCTGGTAATGTAAGATTTGTATCAAAACTATTTCTTTTCATTTTTAGCATTCCGGTATTATATGATTTCATTCTTAACTATATTTATAAATAATATTAAATTAATCTAATTATTGAATAAAAGATTAATTACTATTTTTAATTTTTTAACTTACATTTATAATAAATTAAATATTTGAAAACATTTATTACTAATTATTAGCATAAGGTACACTTGAAGTCTAGATTGATCTAAAATATAAATTTAATTTTTAAAAACATATTTTAATACATCTATAATTTGTTTATGAAAACTAAAATTTATGAAACTCAATGATATTCTAATTTAACTTTAATTACTTATTAAAATATAGGTAGTTTGCATTACAAACATAAAATTTTATATAACCCTGAAACTAGATTTTTAAATAATACAATTACAAAGTTATATTATTTTAATAGATTTTCACAATAAGTATTAAGAACTAGATATTTTCTATTATGATTTAATTAAAAATAAAGAGTTAATTAAAAAGTTATTCTTTACCGAACGTTTGCAATTTTTTTATTTGCCGTTAGCTTAACAAAACATTGCTAATTCCTCAATATTCTTCAATTAAATTTCTAATAGATCTTGAATTTTAGATTTATTATATTTTCTTTGTACTCTTCGACATTAATACAGACACTTTAACACAAAAATATCAATAAAATAGTAACTCTTTGAAAAAAATTTAAGGTTTTTATTATACGGTATTAACATAGGAAAGATTAGGTCAGAGATCGTGATTGGATTCATTTAATTTTAATAGATAAGTATCTTTAAATCATTTATGAACGAAATGGCAAATTATTATTTGCATAATATACTAAATTGAATTATTTGTAAAACAGTTTTTCATTAATAATTTCCGGTTTAATTTAAAATGATTTTTTAGTAAATTGATTGTGTTTAATATTATTGTTGACTTTGATGATTAAATTTTGAATTAATATTTATTTTACATAATTTTTTAATATTATATAATTACAAGAGAAACTCGCGTAACCCCCGGTGATTGCTGCCCACATATAATACATCAAACACTGTACTCAATTATACTCTAAAAGAGAGTTTCATTGTGTTTTGTCAACTGTAACAGTTAAACAAAAACAATATTGGCAATAATAATATTGGTTGCATGATAAGAGATAGCGTATCTTTACTTAAGTCACGTGATTTTGTCAAGCGTTAACAAAAATGTAAACAAACATCACGGACAGATTTTAGTAGGATTTATATACCTATATTATTTGTGACATTTATTATCTATCCTATATATAAATTTTAAAATTTGTCTGTACCTTTATAAGCACCCCTATGATAACTATATCAATGAATTTAGCTTTAAGAAATCAGGAAAAATGGAGGTGTCCCGAGGATGGAGTTCTGGTAGATAAAATTAAAATTTAATTGTGAACACCCATACCATCGCATTCAATTTAAAAAGATGTGTTGATTTGAGGGGTTAGTTGCTCAGGTATTTGGCACACCCAATGGGGGGACAAGGTAGAAAAATCTCATTTTCTGTTAGGAATTTCTATTGGAATGGTTAAAGCGTTGTGTGTTCGAGATGTGATAGAGTCATGTGGGGAACGATTGTGTCCTTTTTGGTCGGATATGTATTGGTGTTATTGGATTGGGAGTTGTGAGGTCGTTATAATATTGTTGTGTCAGAATTAAGTAGTGGTATGATCGTATTAGGATATTAGAGTTGGATGGAATAACGTTAGAATACAGGAGGGGTTTTTATTCGAATTTAGAAATATTTTCTCCAGAAGATGTTTAAATAAAACTCTAGTAAACTATAATATTCAGATTATAAAAATTGTTTTTCATATATGAATTTTTTTTTCATAAATGAATGCAATATGTTCTACCTGTATTACAAATTCAATTTTAATATAATTAGATATTAGTTTAAAAATAAAAAATTTTCAAGTTATCATTATTGAATTCTCAAAGAAAAATTACTTTAATAAAACTAGAAAAGTTATCTAAATATTAAAAGATATAAATATTATTCTTTTAATTTTCAAAAATTAATTCATTCATTTTTATTATATATTAGCGTGTTAGCTATTTCAATATTAATAAAGAGCGGATTTTTATTCTCATAAATTTTTAAAATATACGGATATGAATTATCAAATAAAATTCAAATTAATCTCAAAATTATTCTCATAAAAGTTCTTTAATATTCTAAAAATTCCAAAAAATGCTTAAATATTATCAAAAATTATATATAATATAGACAATCAAGATTAATACATAAAATATGTTTGAAATTATTTGTTTTTGATAGCATTTTAAAAACTCATATATTATTAATATATCGTTTATTAAAATGTGTCTAAATAATTTAAATGGTCTATTAATTGCAGTAAATGATGACAAAGAAAAACTATGATTTAAAAATGCATTATTAGTTAATTTAAATTATCATTATTTTCATACAACCTTTTACTGGTTAAGTTTGGCATCGATTCTAAATCTATAGATAAAGTGTTTGTATTTCTATTACGAAAATTTAAAGCATGATAGGGAATATAGTCGATTGGACTGTAACCGAGATATAGGTATCTCAAGTTATTTAAGTCATAAAACGAATAATTTCCTAATGATATGAGATTATGATTGTTAAAGATATATAGATATTCTAATTTATTTAAAACAGTGAAAGCATTCGATGGAATAGAAGTTAGAGAAGTATTAGAAATTGCTGCCAATTCTATATTGACCATTGAATTGATTATATTAAATATTGTGATTTCATTTAATAAATCGACAATTGGTGTGTCATATATACGCAATTGATTTACAAACCAATTGCTTGATATAAATGCAAATGTATTTATTTTTGTTAAATTGTATGCTTTATTGATATATATTACTTCAAACGTGATGTCATAGAATACATTGATAACCAATACATTAATCGCTGTAATATTGTTATAAAACAATTTAAAGTGTTTCTCATTTTCTGTTAATGCACTGCTTATTGAAATGAAAATATTTTTTAAATCATAAAACTTATTTCCACCACAATTAATATTCAAATCATTTTCACATTTGCATGGAAGTAATACATCAATTGATGGACATTTACTGATTGATAAACCAATAAAACAGAAAATTAGAATTAAGCAAAATTCTATTTAATAATATATACTAAATTTAATAATAACTTTAAATATTTATTTTAAATTTATAATATAATATAATTATTATTACTTTTACCTGAAATTTTTATAGTCATCATAAATACATGAAATACACAAAATATTTGTCTTTTCAAAAACACATCTTTTAAATTTTTATAATAATGTGAACATACTTAATAATTCACATAATGAAGTAAATCGAATGACTTTTTACAAAACGTAATCTTGTATTAAAAAACAAAAGAAATAACTTAATTCTGTTATTTGTTTGGAGATAAGTATTTTAAGCTCTCTATTAAAGTATCAAAAACATGGACATAAAATTTTAATTACAACCATAGTAACCCAGAGGGGAGTGCTTGCCTAGGGTTAACCACCCCTAGAATTTTGGAAAAGTTTACCCCCCTCGCAAAAGTTGGAAAAATTTTAGTTTGCGAAAAATTTGAAAATTTTGAAAAATTCTTTGTCAAATGTAAAAAAAATTGTCCATCAAAACCGATGAGTTTTTGTGACCCCCTTTAAATTTTGGTTAAAATTCCAAAATTTTATCGATTAAATACGTCGAGATTTGCAAGGGGCGTGGTTTAGGCTTTTGTCTAGAACAAAATTTAGAAATTAAAAATTTGGAAAAAATTTTTGGTCCGAAGGCCAAAAATATTGTCGTTAAAATCCGATGAGTTTTGACCCCCCTAAAAATTGAGATTTTCTGGGTCTGACCCCCCCTAGAGCTTGCAAGACTGGGTAACTATGATTACAACTAAACAAGATATTTTTAGTACACTTTGTCAAAAAAATCCGTGTAATCTGTCATTCAATGAACTTATTATAAATTATTGATGGATTATAAAAATTTCCTCCAATCGGTTAAAATTGACCGAAAAAAGATATAAGTGTCAAAAATCAAAACTTAACCATAAATTGAATAAATATAGAAAAAAAATAATAGTCCAAATTTCCAAAATTAGAATTTTATTAAAGATAAATACAAGTTAACGATACTTATGGCTGAATAAATATAGATTATAATGTCATAACTATTATAATGAGTTAGAACCAGAATCAAAGGTATATCTGTATATATTAAAAGCTAATTAATGAAATACTTTATTTTAATATTTAATTTAATTCGAGCTTATTATGAATAATTGTTCTAGTTTTTGATAAAATTGACATTTAATACATTGGGAGTTGCAAAGCAATGCAATTTATAAATTCTAATTTTAAACCGATCTGTCAAAGTAAAATTATATATATTTCAAATATACGCTATTTCAAAAGCATAATTAGCATCCATTTATATTTATAAAGAAAAATTTTTGTTTTATAAAGGTTTTTCAAACTAGTTTATCAAAATGAATAAAATTAATTTCAGATTATATAACGAAAAATATAACAATATGTATAATCACATGTTGATTAACTCATTTAAAATTAAATTAATTTTAATTTTGCATAATGTTTACTTCAATGACAACTTTTTTGATGAATGACATAAAATTTATGAAATAAAGATTTTATTTGTGCATTAAAAATATGCTTTATCATGTAAATAAATTAAATTGGATATAAAAACTTCAAGTTCATATTTTAAATATATTTAATCAAAGTTGTTATTTTTAACAGACCATATGCTTTATGGTTTGGTTTTTTACATTTTATTAATTAATTACAATAATGACACGTTTTAAAAATAACCATCTGTTAATATTTAACTTTGTATATTATTTGAGTATTCACAATGAAAGAGCAAATATAATTTGTTTTAATTATGCTTACATCTATAATCCTGTTTGTCTTATTTTATATAATCAGAGGTATATATTATTTGTATTTTGAAATTGTATAATAAATATAAGAAAATTAGTAAATGAAATTTATATAAACGTCCCTAAATCTATAATAAAAAGAACTGGGCTTATAAATGTTTGATCTCATTTTTTCCACCAAAACCCACAGAGGGGCGCACTCCCTCCTGACCCTTTTTAACAAATATTTTTAAGAGGAAACCATTTATACAGTTGTCGAGGGTATTCGATTATTTAAAGAATCACAGATTTACTAAATGATTATATAATATTATACCATTTTTTAATACATATAAATGGTATTTTAGTATCATATTATATTGATTAATATTAAGTAATTCATTAATTTATGTTTATTTAATTGTAACATTAAATCTTTTAATTCAATGAAAAGACGTGGCAACACATAATTAGATAAATTAAAATATTTTATATTAGATATTAATCTTCATTATTTACTTTATTAAAATTTTCTATTAATAATTAAAAATATAAACAGTTATAATTAAGTATCTTCTGATTAAACAACTAAAGATCATTATGTATAAAGTGGTTGCATTATTTTTCTCTTTGTTTCTAATTAACGGTATTTATTATTATTGGATTAATAAAATTTACTTAATTTAAGACATTAATTTAATTTTTATTAATTATAAAAAAATATAATTATATCAAGTAAAGGTAGCAGTGGTGCTGGCGAATGTAAACCTGCGTTGAGCTTCAAGTCAGGTAAAATGATTAATGTTATTTTGCGTAAAAAATATTTATCTCTTTAATTATATTTCCTAAGCCTGTTTTCCTGGAAAATACGAAGATATCCGGTTTTGTGGTAATAAAAACATCTTTTAATTTTATTATAGACAAAACGTAAAATAGGTATCTATAAATTGTTATGGTTAATTGCAATATAATTTGTTACAGATATTAGATTACAACAATTTAACCTAATCATAACTAATTAATGTTCTAATTGTTTATATTGTTTCAGTCGGTAATATGCTCATGCCTTTGACTCCTTCCGAGAATCCCAATCAAAAGTGTAAAGGTATTTGTTTAGAAAATTATAAAAATTAGTTACATTTATTAATTTTTATTTTCTGTGCTTTTGTTAGACTGTGTTAATAAAGCAAAAGATCACAATAGCTGTCAAAAACAACACAAAGAAAACAAAGAACAATGTGATTGTTTATTAAAATTACTAATTAAATGCAATTAATGCCGTTATAAATAAAAACTGTTATATAATTTTGCGAATAAAATCAAATTTATTGCAAATAATTTATAATAATAACTATTTATTCTTTTAATAAATTACTATAGATTAATTGATAAATAATAATATTTAAATTTTAATAAATGGTTAGTGAACATTAATAATACTGAATGTATTTAAATAGATATTTCAACAATTTAGCAGTTTTTTCGACTAATATACCTTTTAGTATGTGATGAAAGCTCAAACTGATGAGCTGTGTGTTAGTTTATGCTAAAATCATTTGCTATGTTTATCTTAAATTCAGCTCGTGGTTTCAAAATTTTAAGATGTACTTATCAGCTAAGCTAACATATCATGTTAGCTAAAGTTCAATTCAAACTCGGTATATCTAGCTGTTTAAGCTGACTGTTGTGTTTTTTATAATATTTTTCAATTATCTACTGCCAAATTCATAAAAATTATTATTCTAAAACTAAGAAACAATTTAATAAATAAATCAGGGATTGGAAAATGAGATAATAATTCTTTCATTTCGGAGACACGAATGAAAATGTAGACAAGAATGGGGTCATATAGATAACAAAAATTTCAGTCACGCTATTAAGTATTTAAATTATTAAATATTTTGTTTCAGCTTTTGACCAAATTTTGCAAATTTTCAAAAGTAGTAAAACCATTATTGCCAATACCTATAAGTAAATAACATTAGCAATAAAAAAATATAGATTTAATTTATTGATAACCTCATTTGAATGATAGTAATTGATTATAAAATACTTCCAGCAATAAAATCCATTAGCAATAGCCATTCTTTCGATATAAAATAAAAGCTTTAAAAATATTACAAATAATTTATAAATTTTAGAATTTATATTTCATTTATAATTATAAAATATAAATTTACTTTAAACTTTTTAAATGTGGATATAGATTTATTATAAAATATGATTAAAGAATTTAATAATTTGTATGATTTATTCGCTTCAAATGATTCTAAAGATGCGGTGTTTAATACTATAAATAAAATAGCCAATGATTCTATTGTTGTGCAATATATAACAAGTTTTAATAGAAATCCTAATTTTCCATTAATTAGAATAAATATCATAAAACTATTAATTGATGAAATTAAAAAACAAATAATTAATAAAAATTTTGAACAAAACATTAGATTAAATTCGTTTATTTCATTATAAATGAAATGTGCTTTAATTATAATTTTGTCCAGTTTTTGATTATTAAATCTCGATTTATTAATTAAACCTTGATTAAATTCATGATTAATATTTTTTAACTTTATTGTCGAATAATAACACAGTAAATGAAAGTAAACGTATTGCCAGAATGTTAAGCTAAGTAATAATATGTTGTATATATGAAAATAATATTTGCTGGAATTGAAAGAATAACCTCAAATAATGAACAGATATAAAAAAATATACTAAAACTGAAATTTGATAATAATAGTGGTGATATATTTATAGCATTTTCAGTTATAGTTATAGCAATTTTGGCTTTCCTTAATAAAAGATAGACATATTTTTTACAATAGAGACCAATACCTTTAGGTAAAACATATCCAGCGATCATTAATATTGGTTTTAAATATTTTGCTGTCACTCCATCACGAATGTTGTCATAAAATAAAAATTGATATATTGATGTAAATATTCTGTATTGAATGTTTATTGCATTAAAATAATATCCAAACTTTAAATAATGTGTAAAATCTCCAGTTAATATAATTATTAGATAATTGTTTTTTTTAATTACTAATGAAATTGAATATCTTATAAACAAAAATAAAATTATTGGATAATAACCTTGACATGTCTGTTCGTAATTATTTATGTCTCAATATAGTCCAGTAATATCTATTAAGGGATTTTATAATTATATTTATAAATGAACTTCTCTGCCAAAATTCTCTTTGGGACACAATTGTTAATAGCGTACGAATACAATATTGAATCAGTTTTTGTTTCAATGGTTTGCTTGATTCTTTTTTATATAAGCAAAGAGAGACATTATGTTTAATATCTCCTTAATGAAGCACTAGCTTATTCAAAGTTTTAGCCGTTATTTTATAAAAGATTTTAAATAGTGTGCATAATTATTTTTAATATAGCAAAATACAAAATAAGTACATAAAACATTTAATTATAAAACTTTAATTAATATTTTACTATAAAATATAGTTTCAAAAATTAAACATATGGCTCATACACTAAACGTGGCATATAAATGATTAATAAATAATATCCAAAAACTCATTAATATATTATTTATGAATTCTGGCAGGTATTTTAAATTTCTGATTTGAAATTTTATTCTTAATGATTAGGTGATTGTTCATAAATTGAAATAACTAAACTTACTTAAGACTAACTATTATATAAAAATATTATGTCATAATAGTGTTTATTTCGATAAACATTACTAATTAATTTTATTAAGTTTCGGACTAAAGGAAAAATAAGATTTTGACAAATAAAACAATGAAATAAAAATATGTTTCGTTCAAAACTATTGATTAGAAAAATTTTTTGTTGTCTTTATTTACATTCGAAGATACTTTAACACTTCAGTGGAACATCGAAAAAAATAACACATCGGGTACAATGGGATAAAAACGTTTTACTGCCTTCAAACAGTACTTTGCGCATAACGTTTTAAAAACTGCACATCTATGCAGATACACTAATTGTTATGCAGTAGCTAAAAGGGGGAAATAGCATCAAAAAGCATTGCCATCCTCTTATGGTAGAATGGGGTATCAAATTTACCCTATGTTAGTCAATCACTTAGAAAAATTTTCCCTTTAGAGATAATGTTACGAAAGATTACTGATATATTATGAATATGTTAATAGATTAATACTCACATAAATAACCCATTTGTATTAAAAATGTTATGAGCGTGGAAAGTGTGTTTGGGGCGATTTTTATCCCGTTATTCCACTGAAGTGTTAATGATTGCACATACATTACATTGAATATAAAGTATGACAAATATCTTATACAAAATAACGTCTTTTTCCACTGTAAAAATACATATTAAAAAGTGAGGTCACGTTAGCCTAAGTTATTTGTCATACTTTAATAACGCGATTGTTAATTCAAGTAATATTCATTTGGTCTAAATTTAATATTCATAAAGTGTACTTTTTTGCATGCAATTATACTTTTTTGTAGTCAAGCTTATCGTAATTAACATTCATTTAACAGCTTTTCTAAACAATCCTTTTGGTCTTTGTTTTCTTTGTGCTTCTTTTCGTTCATACAATTCATAAAATTGAAGTTTTCTTAAATTACTTTTAAATATGGAATTTAATTTAGCAAACAGATGTGATTTAAGGGTAAAGCAAATGTGGTAATGAGTAAAGTAAAACAAGAAAGTGAACATTCATATTGATCTCACTTTGTATTAATGATTGAATTTATTCATATTTTAATTTCAGTTACGGTATCGTTAATAAACCAAAATTATCGTTACTGTTTCATTAACGCAAAAATGACATTATTATACTTCATTACCCTTACTGTAGCTAATATCCAATGTCACTACCATTTCGCGGAAATTAAAAAAAATTTCATAGTGTAAATTAAATATTATAATCAAAATTGTTACTATATTAATTAATAAATAATAATGGCTTTTTAAATATTTATTATATTGTTTGGCAACAGTATTATATTTTATTTTTTCGAAATTTCAACTTTTAGTGTATATTGTTTAAATAAAAAAAATTATAGTTTATATTACATTGTTGTAAATAATACTTCATTGAATGTTGTGATTCAGTTGGTTTTATATGTCGTCAACTCAATATCACTAATTGTTTTTATTGGATACTTTCCGAACCAAATAAACGCGTGTCATACGTATTATAGCATTAAGTATTGCGTCTTGTATTGCCTTTTATTACCAAAAACAGTTTAAATATTATTTCGAAAAATATTTATTTTATATCCATTTATAAGTATTTATATTCTATTATTGCCTATTTTTATCCTTTTTCGCTTTTTTATTCATTTAAGTCCAATTTTACTAGAATTTTGCTCATTTTACGCCTTTTTATAAGGATAAGAAAAACGAAAACTCTTAATAGACATAAATAAGAAATTTCTTATTAAATTTATACACTGCACACAAACATACGTAATTAAAAGTCAAATTCAATTGTTCCTTTGGACATTGTGCGAAAAATTACATTTTTAAATTTCTAGTTGTATTATCGGTAATTCAATAATTTTATGATGGTTAGTTAATTGTATTTTTAAATAACAATTACAGTGTTAATACACGAGGGATATGATTTTATTGAGCTAACGATATTTCGATGATATTACCAACACAACGAGTAATGTTTTTTATTTTAACTTAAACGGAATAATTTGGGAAATGCAATAACAGAATTTATATTCTGACAGATTGGCTGATAAAATGAATTGAAATAAAAACTATTCAAACTCTAACTATATCAATAATTAAACAAGGTCGAAACGGTCACAATATATAACTTTGCAGTTTGATTTTTAGATAGTTTTTAGTTGCTTGTTAAATTTGTTATTTTTCAATTGTTTTAAGAAAATTTCGGTATATGCCATATTATTTCGTTATTTATCAATATTTTAAGACTTGCGGAATATTTCACTCAATTTCGTTATTTTTTGATATTATTAGTTATTAGATTAAAAACTGGCATATATAAGATATTACTGCCAAAATTGATTTTTTTGAAGATAGGATTATTTTTTAGTCTTTATATTAATAAAGGAATTTTTTTGAAGATAAATCTTTTTAGAAAATATTTTCTGAAGATATGAGTATTTTTATAGATTTATTTTCATTTTTATAGATTTTTTTCCATTTATTTAGATTTTTTTTGCATTTTTCTTTGTATTAATTAAGGGATTTTTCGAAGATAGGATTCTATTTTCTATAGGATTATTTTGATTATAGGAGGCTTTTTAAAATCCCTTAATTAATATAAATAACTGGAAAAACCCTTAATAAACATAAAGAAGCGGAAAATCCCTTAATAAATATTAAGACGTGCAAATGGCTGTGACAGACCGACAGACAAACAGACGTATAAAGGCAAATCCATAATATGACTTTTTACAGTCAAATAAAAATTATTTTATTCTATAAAATTACAGTTTTAATTATTGATGGCAAATAGCTCAATTATAATGAGGCTTTAGCTTAATCTTTAAAAAAATGTGGTTAGCTTTGAGCATGAGTTTAAGTTTCTTGACAACAATAAATTGAGCTTCAAGATCACCTCAGCACAAGCTCATATTAGTAATATTAGATTAAATAAATATATTCACATAAGCATTATAAACGAATAGGAAATGTAAAATAATTTTGTGGAAAGCTCAATAAGCTCAAAAACTATCCGAGCTTTGATCTTGATATGTTTAACTTGAGCTACAAGCTCATAAACATAAAAAAATCTAACTTCAAGCTCAACTCAGTTCAAGCAAGCTTAAGATCACTCTGAGCTTTTTGCCATCCCTAGTTTTCATTTAAAACATTATTAATTACATTTATTTAGCAATTTTAATAAACAATCACATTGAACTTTGTTTTCCTTGTGTTGCTTTTGACAGCTTGTGTTATCATTCGCTTTACGAACACAATCTAAAATTTCATAAAAATTAGATTTTTTTAAAATTCAACTTTTTCTTTCATTTTAATTACAAATACCTTCGCACTTTTTTGGCAGACCACTTCCACTTCCACCCCCAATCATATCTTGTTCTTTAATTGTTTCCAATTGTTTTACAACTTAAACATTAAAATCAAAAACTACTTATTGAAACTTGTCTCAAACTAAACTAAATATATAATAATTATAACTATTATAGCTAAAGGTTTAATAGAACTAAATTGAGATTTTTTAAAAAAAGTAAAGATAATAATTTCTTAATTAATATTTACTGCAATAAGTGATGTCTTTGTAATGTCCAGGAAAACATGCTTTAAATATATATATTTAAAGAAATAAACAAAGTTTTAGATCAAATATCATTAATTAGTGTTATATATAACCTGATTTAAAGGCCAGTTTATTATTACATTCGCCGGCAAAACAGCAATCTATAGTTGGGTTAATTGTTTATTTTGTTTGAACAATTGAAACATTACTGAGTATAACATATTGAATTACGACTATAAAAAAATTATAATCATTTTTGATCTTTAAACTTGCGTGAAACTGAGAAAAATATTAAATTAAAAAATATATGTTTTTAGTTATTCCTATCAGATCTTTTCTTTGAATTTATTTAAATGTTTTTACAAAATCTTAATCTAAATAAATTGTATAAAAACAAATGAAGATTTTAATCAATTGATAATAATAATTACCATTAATTAGATAAAAGACAAAAAATAATGCAATCACATTAAACATAATAAATTTTATTTATATTTTAAAATAAATAAAAATATAATTTTAAAATTTAACTTAACAGATGTTTTATTTTAAACGTGTCAATGGAGTATAAATTTAATTTAAACATGTGTTGTAATTCATTCATTAAAATTATATTAAAATTTTTTTAAAAATTAAGTTTGCAAATATCCAAAATATACATATCAAATTATAATTTATATGAAAAATTTCATTAATAATATGTTCAATTAAAAGACTAAAATAAAATCTTTATGAATTGACCATAGTTACACAAAGGGTTGATAGCCCTTGGTTGATCCCCTCTAAAAATATATAGAAAGTTCGACCCCAAACCCAAAATTCTGAAATTTCAAAGACGGGAATAAATATAAAATTTATAAATTTTTTGTTCGAATCTAAAAAAATGGTGCATCAAAATTGATTCTACAGTTTAGCTATAAAGCTATTCTTTGCCATTTAACAAATTTATCAAATCAACAAATAATAAATCAACAAAAGATATTTATTATTAAAGCATTTTAGTGATAACGATATCACAGCTGATCTGTAACTCAGTGTTCACGAAACGATCAGTAACTGTAAAGTCCAGAGTCTGTAATCGTACAGCAATTGGTCAACGATAACGTCCACTGTGGTAACGTAACCGATAGTAGACAAAACAGATCCCGTAGTTTCCTGAGCGACACTACATTCTGGATGTAAATAAAAGTAACGTCTTCGGCACACTGCCCTTATTCACGTCTTTCAGTAAAATGCTATGTACCACATCTAACAAGTCAAAGATTAAGTTTGGTTTTGACACTTTCAATCAAACAGTAATACAATTTTTAGGTCATTTCATGCACAATACTTCTAACAACATATAAATAGAAGCTTCTGTGTGGCAGTAAGAGTTAATGCTTAGAAGTGTAGCGAATTAAAGTTGTGAGCAAAGCACTTTGAAGGCAGAAAAATGTTTTTATCCCTCAATACATAAAAATTAATGATTTCGATGTTAATACTGAAGTGCTATGTATAAAATAGTATATTATTTATTTAAACCTTTAAAATCAAATCCATAACTCCATAACAATAAAACAGGAACAAAATTAATGCTTTTAAATTTGAGCAATAATTGATAAAACATAAATTATCGTATTATTGCGTTATTTCATACTTTATTCATTAAAAATCACGGTAAATAAAATTTTCATTTAATTAATCAATTATTCATACTATTTTTTGAATATTTATTATTAGCATTAAATTTAAACTGTTTTATACATAAGTAGAGTATGTCACTCTCAATCTCCATCTTTTATGTAATGTATTTTCATTATTTCATTCATGAATAAATAATTTAAAAGTTTTCTCAGACTTATATTAATTATCTTAAAGAAAAATAAAATAAAATCATTAAAAGATATACCAAACCAAAAAACAATTATACCGCCAAAGTTACATAACAATTCAAGAAATGACTTTTTGATTATTTCATTATATGTGATAATATAAGTCAATCGTGGAATTATGTTAACAACAATATAAATCTTTTTCCGCAGTTGATGTCGATATCATGTTTGTCTCAAAGTGTTCAGTCATACAAAGTGGTACAAAACAGTAATTACTGCAATACCCATACATTTTCCAATAATCAGTTTCATTTAACATTTCTATGCAAAACTTGTAATTATTATGTTTAATATCATTCAATTGCGATCAATAATATTAGGAACTCTAATACAGCCGTACTTCTTATAGAAATAACTGAAATAACAGCTATATTCAAAAGTATACTTTGTTATGCGAGTAAACGAATCTTTATTATCATCATATGAACCGATTTCATTGCATTTATGTTGAGATTTTAGTTTCATTATTAAACTTGAAGAATAATAGAGAGTATAATCGGAGTTTAACGTTATATTGTATAGAATAAACTTATCTGTGCTTTTAATCAATAATGAAAGAAAGCTTTTAAAAGTATGATCAGTTATATGTTTAGTATTGATTATATATTTACTTTGTTTGATGTGTTTCTCGATAATTATTTTGTCTAAATATAACATTTGCTCTGTTTTATTGTAATGCCTGTAAAAATATGTTTGACAAAATGAAAATCTAAATCCACTATAGGTATACATATCAAGTTGAAATCTAATCATAAGATTTATCAATAGTTGTCTCAATAGTACACGATTCGATGATTGGTGTATAATTATTGTATAACTTTATTAACGATTCGAGACCATAATTCGATAAAAAGTAAGACATATTCAAATGAATTTTTTTTATTTGACTGATTATTTGAATTCTTATTTAGACTCGATATATATGTGTGTTTGAATTGATTCGGATTAACACAGATTTCAATCGGTGGCACAATATTTTTGAGTACAAACGAAGTTCTAGTAATTGTTTTTAAATTTAAATATTCGTCTAATAATTTATAGTTTTGTGCAAACATTAAACATAATAAAATTATAGAAATAAATTTACGTGAGTATTTGAAAGCATGGATTTTTGAAGAATAGCAAAAAATATTTATTTTTCTGATAAAAATTATTAGATTTTCTATGAAATATATGCATAACATGTAACAATGAATACTAAACCACATCGCAATTATACCACAGATTAGACATAAATAAGTGATTGCATCCATTTTTGATAGATGAGTGAAAGTTATGTCTGAAGTTAACATTTTGTTGAATTCAATTAACTTTTTAAATAATATTAAATAATCACTAAATTCAGAACAATAATCAATTGAAAATTTTTTCCGACACTATATAATCATTTATACAACATTTCTTTAAACGATTATAAAAATAACTTCTGTAGAAATCATTTTAAGATAAATTTGATGATAAAATTTTAATTAGAAAACGTTGTGAAAAGTTCTCGTAATAAAAAAAAATTTGTTTCATACGGAAATTCAAGCAGTGTTTCTCTAATAAAAGAATACCAAAAATCAATACAACCATTTCATTTTAAAACATACCTATTATTGTGATAATATAATTCTGGTAATGAATTACTTGTATGTATTTGAATGGATATATTGATATTATCTTTCATGTATATTTTATATCTTATTTCATACTCGTTTAGTTGATTTGAAGTGTCGTTATATGCAAAATCGCTAAATAGTGTTATACATAAAGGAGAAAATTTAGTCGACGTTATGATTGGTTCCAAATCGAATAGTTTTTGAATTTCATTGTTAATATCATTATTTCCAAAAATCATTGGATATGTTGAACCAAATATTTTATATATTATTCTATTTATTCCATATTTATTTAAATCATGTTTATTCAATACACATAAACTAATGGATGGAACCGAGTGTTTGACATGTTTTCCAGTTGTTATTGAGATCGCAGTTCTATACTATGTATACTCTCTTGTGAATAATATGCACTGATAAACAGCAATAAATAAACATAAAATTTTAAACATATTTCTCGCTTTTAGTCGTTTAAACCAATTTATAATTGCAATTTTACTTAAATATATTTTGAAGTTCAATATAAACACTAAATTTTTAATTTTTGTTTCAGTATTGTTAATGTTATGCATAATGTTCTAATAATATTGACAAGTCTTAAAAAATACAATTAATTCATCTAACAGTTAATATTTTGCATTCCTTTTTTCGTGCGCTCATAAATATAGGCTAAAAGATTTAAAAGTTTAATTATTAACTTTTCTTTTTCGATACGTTTGAATAATCATTTGTTTTGACAACGAAGTTTCCAATTATACCAATAGTCTGCAATTAGTGGAAAAAATGCATAAATTTATATAATTTGATTGTATACTATTTAACAAATTTAAATATATATTTATATATAAATTTCTAGAATATATATACAAATCCCATAGAAAAATGCATACATAAAATATTATATACTACATACTTTTAAACATTATAAACAAAATTTTAACGATTTTTATATAGGCGTTTAAATTTTACAAGAAATATAAACTGATAGTTTAAATCAATAAATAATACTTCTAAGACTTTTTATTAGATGTTTATTATATCTAAGGGATTGCTATCAAATTATATAGATTTAACTTTTAAATTAGAATTTTTATTAATGAAAATACCGATAGAAGCATATATCATAGAAAAGAGATTCCAGAGAATGATATAATTTAAAATAAATTAATGTTTATTACCATTGGATACGATATTTCGATGCATTATCTATATTGAATGAAATGAAAATTTTATTTTATGGTAGAATAAGTTGTGATAACTAACTGGTACTATAAAATATTAATTTAGAAAATGTAGTACATGTTTGATGTCAGATTTGTTTATAATAAAATCTATTGAATTTGAATTTAAGTCTTAACCGATTTTCAATAATCGATAGCCAATTATATTTCACAATTTCAGAAAAATAATGTTATAATCAATGTTCAAACAAAAAAAATTTATATTTAAACTAATATTAAATAACCTTAACATTTAAAAATATCAACAAAACATAATTGCATTTAATTTTATATCTAAAATTTAACATTAAAATTATCTGATAGCATGATATAACATAATGTAAAACTAATTACAGTTTAGTCAAAGGTATAAGTTAAAGTCAAATCATTATAATAAATCAATGTAATGAATAATTTAGTTTATAGTAAAGCCTCCGGCGGTGAGATTAAAATGTAGTTAAAACAGCAATTTGGTTTTGCTTTACTAATTTTGTTGGTATTCTACATGTTTTTACGGTTTTGGACGGTTTTAAAAATATTCATAAAACAGCGTTAACTCCGTAAAACCGCGATTCCATTTTATTAGATATACAGAGCGTCCCACCAATAATTACTTAATGTGTGTTGCTCAAACGACTGTAGTAAAAAGTAATTATTGGTGGGACGCTCTGTATTACAACTAAATTTTCAGGAAATTATCTGAAAAGAATTAGTAAATGCCCTCAAGGTATGAATCCACACACTTCTGTGCGGTATGTTTTTACTCTAATTTATCGATAAAAACACGCTATAGTGTGATGTGATTTTTTGAAACTACTATCGTTAAATCGCCCTATAGTTTGATGGTTTATTTTGATAAAATTGTCCCTACTATACTTATCAATGCTATTGAAGTGTTTCATACTCTGACGAATGTTATGTAAATGCCGCTGCTGTGTGGTTTATTATACCTATAATGCTTATTTATGGCTTCAATTGTGTAAAAAGGTCAAACAAATGTCAGACATTACTTTTACCGAAATGCAGAAAGTGCCTTTTTAACAATAACTCTATCGAGTATGTCCGAGCATGCATGTTGACATACGAGCATTTGGCACATAGGTACCATTAATATTGTATTTGCCATAAAACAATTATTTACTACTCAACGAATATCAAAAATCACATTTTGGAAAATATAGATTTTAAAACTTTAGTCACGAAACCTATGTATTAAAATAGGTCCAAAATGCAGATTCAATAACATTTAATGACTTCTTACTTTTTCTGTGAGTAAGGAGTATGCAAAGTTTGACTATAACCCTAAACCGATAAATTTTTATTTTCCTTCGCTTCCGTCAACAGACATTAAAATTTTTGTCCATTTTTATCTTGTTGGTGATTTCATGTTTTTGCCACTTTTTCCACATCACAATTTAACAAAAAATATTTGGATAAAAAATAAAATGTTAAAATTTATCGCTTATGAAAAAAACGAAAAATATAAAATAGTACTATAGGGACACTAATAAACGACATTCTATATGCCATTGACATACGGCATCCTCAGTATACCCGCCCATTTTTTTCTCTGAATATCTCATATGCATTATTATTAGCATAAATTGTCAAATTCCTGTAAGTTTTAAAGCCTTTTAAATTCAATAAGTAAAACTAACTTATGTTATATGTAGTATCATACGTTGTCGGTCATATAAAAATTATAAAATCAGGGGTCTTATTCGGTCAAAACCGAAATTTTTCTCAAATAAATAAAATTAGGTCATATTCGGTTAATTGTTGCATTTGACCGAAAATGATTTTTTATTTTCGGAGGTCATATTCGGTCTTTGAATTGAATTCAGGCTTTAAATCATTTAAATATTTACTTTCAATTTGAATTACACCATATATAAACATATGTGAATAAAATTCAAAATTATTTGGCACTTAAAATTACATAAAAGGATAAAAAATGATAAGGTTATTCAAAAACATTATTAATATATAGTGATATTTTCGGTAAAATTCGGTAAATTGTTACTTTAGACCGAAATCCGAATTTTATTTTCGGCGGTCATATTCGTTCAAATTCGGTCTGTGACCGACAACGTATAACACTAGTTATATGGTCGTTGATAGGTTTGACTTTTTATAATAGGTTACCAAAATTATATGAGAATTTATTATCAAAAATCAACCCATAAAAGATAAATTCATTTTGATTTCTGGTATAATTTTAAACAATCCTCTGGAAACATCTATAAATGAATAAACCATTTAAATCGTATAGACACATTGGTTATAATTTTAAATAAACATTGTTATTTCTGAACCAAAAAAATAAATTAATTTTAATTTTTTAAATAGAGATGACATTAACGTCAAATATCGTTGATTAAATCTTAATAAACTTGAATAAACTAAAAATAAAGTAAAGAAAAAGAATTTTTATTTTAAAGCTAATTTGATTAACTCTTATATTTATGATTACAATATAAGTTTTTACAAAATTTAGAAAGTTAATATATAAATTAAATGTAATTCTGAGTTTATTACCGATAAGTCGTTTAAATATTTTATTATATTTTTAGAAATTTTTTCAAAATAATTTTTGTTTTGTATCTTTTTAATTTTCTGATTTTTAATTATTTTAAAATACAATATTAAATATTAGAAATATTATAAAGCTTTTGTTTTTTAGTCTTAAATATTTTATCATATTAAGATTTCACGTAATTGCGACACTCGTTTCGGTGGCGAAATTAAAATGGGTTTAACTCGTTTGAGTGAAGGAAATACGACATCTTTATAGTGATCAAAGTAAAAAGAGTTTCACGTTTGTACACTCTATAAACAAAAAGGATAAAAGTATATAGAAAATCATAAAATTATTGAAATTTTATATTAATGGTAAAATTCAACAAAACAAATTTCAATAAAACTTATGTTAACATAAGTTAACATATCACACAATCTTCGACTAGTAGTCAAGCTCTGTGTGATTATACAGGCTGAGTCAATTCGCTGGTCTTCGTATTTGTTCAGACATTCGAATTACTCGACATTCATCTGAATGATTAACACTTGGGTTTACACGGTTAACATCTGATGACTCAACTGGAATTTCGATTATTTGCGATTCGTCTGTATTCTTGTCTACAACTTCTTTTTTTTCCAAAGTCGAACTCGCTATCCCATAGTATTTTGTCATTATTATAATTTTCTTCGCGTATTAACACATCATCATAAGTTCTTCTCGCGGTTATATTGTAAGTGTTAACACGTATTTGCTCTTAAAGTAGAACCATTACATGGGATATTTTCATTTTGAATATAGTTTCATACGGCTAACACAGACTACGTCGGCAAAGTTTCTCACCTGTTAACAAGCTAATTCGATAAACCAATGGTGACAACTTCTCGTCAATGAGGTAATGACCAAAATAGTGGTTTAGTAGTTTTACATAATAGGAATATAAACCAAAACTTTATCTCCTATTTCGTAATTTATTTCGGGTCTTCTTCTATCGTAGTTATTCTTATTAACTTAATTTGGGTCAAGTGAGATCGATTAAGCGTAACTGAGCTTTAATTAGCTCGATTTGTGTTGAGATGTGTTGCGTTGGGTCGAGTAAGCTTGAGTGATGTATAGTTATCTCGAGTATTGTCTAGTGAGGTCGTGTAAGCTCACGTGATTTTTATTTAGCTCGAATTGGGTCGAGTCAGGTCGAGTAAGCTAAAGAGAGTTTTATTGAGCTCGAGTGGGGTCGAGTAGGGTCGAGTGAGGTCAAGTAAACTCAAATAAGCTTTATTAAGCTCGTGCGTCGTCGATTAAGATAGAGAAGCTTGAGTGGGGTTTATAGAGCTCGACACTGGTCTATGCTATATTATATTGTATTTCCAACATTCGTTTCGATTTTTATTGAAAATAACAATAGAACAAAAACGATTTATATTAGCTTTAATAATAAGTTTTAATTATTTTAGTATAAAAATTGTGTTATTGTTTTTGATGAATATTGAAACTAATAATATTAAAATTAGGAATAATATATGTTTAAAAATAAGCCAAAAGTATACAAAGCGAACGAAATGGCAAAATTCAATTTAAATTATTAAATATTTTGTTTCCGCTTTAAACCACATTTTGCAAAGTTTTATGATTATTATAACCATTATTGCGATGATCTATTAATAATAAAAAAATTATATTACTTATAAACTGTTTAAAAATGTTTATCTATTTTATTAACATTTATTTCTTAAAATTCTAGTAAATCACTAAAACATTAATGCAGATATAATTTACAATCTATAGGAATATTTGTGAGCATATATGATTTTTTCAGCTCTAAAACTATAAAACAATATTCAGAACATCTGGTCGAGCCTCAGCTGACGATCTATGTTCTGGTACTTTAAAGATTAAACAAGATATCATTTATAATCATATAGAAAAATTACATATTATCTGCATTATGTGTGCTTTAAAAGTAATAATTAAATTTAAAAACTTTTACTGTATACAAACTCAATTGATTACCTCATAAAATTGAAAGTATTTAAATATAAACAATTTCCAGCAATAAAATCCAATTCGTTTTTTAGCAATCCTTTCGATATAAAGGAAAAGCTATTTTAAATAAAATACCGTTTTAATAAAACCGAAAAATCTTTTGCATTATAAAAGACTTACTTTAAACTTTATTATAGTTTTTAATATATTTATGTTTTTCGATACCATTAAAGAATTTAAAATATTGTATAATTTAGTAGCTTCGAGTGATACTGAAGATGCGGTGTTTAGTATTATTAATAGTGATGATAATGCAAGAAATAAACCGCAAATTATCACAATCTTTAAAACAAATCGTAAATTTCCATTAATACTCATAAAAATAAAGAAACTGTTGATCGATATGTAGAAAAAGCAAAACCAAAATAAAAACTTTGACCAATAAATTGAATTATATTCGTTTATTTTTCTATAAATTATATACGATTTTTGGCAAATTTGGATAAATTTTTGATCAATAAATCTAGATTTAAAATTCTTTAGTTCGTTTATTTCTAGATTGATATTTTTTAGTAGTAGTAATATATAATAACACGTTAAATAAAAATAAACGCATTGCCAGAATATTATATTTCCGATATAACAAAATCCTAGTGAGTAAACAATAATTGCCGGTAATGTTAGAAGAACTTCATTAATTGAACAATTGTAGAGAAATGTGAAAAATCCTTTTAAAAATGCTAGTATTGTCGTAATAATTACTGCAAATTTATTTAAATAAAAAAGAAGCTTTGCTTTTGATAATAACTGATAAGCATCTCTCTTATAATAAAGACCAATACTTTTTGGAGAAACAAATCCTGCGATCATTTCAAATGGTTCTAAATAAGACCCTGTTATACCCTTTCTATGGTTTTGATAGAATATAATTTGTGTTACCATTGATAACATTGCACATTCAAGTATTAGAACATTGAAATACGTTCTTATTTCCATAAAATATGTGAAGTCACCAACAATTAAATAAATGAATAAATTCTTTTCATTACTAAGTAATGATAACATCGATCTCGCTATTATTAAAGTCAGACAAATAAAAACCAATTGTGGATTAAACATAAAACTTCTTTCCGAAAAGTTTTTATTTGTTTTAAAAGATAACCCTATTTTGTAGAAATGACTTCCAGCAGATTTAATGATATCACGATCTGGTAATGTAAGTTTTGGATCAAACATTTCGCCTTTCATTTTAATTAAACTAACATTTCATGATATAGACTAAGCAATCACTATTTAATGTTTTATACATTTTTTAATATAAATAATAAACTGGATTATTTTATTATGATAAAACTAAACCAATATTTTTTTAATTTTATGATTAAACTCATAAACTTGCAGAAAAAAGTTCATTTTCGAACTTCAAATAAACGTTTGATTAAATATAATCTTTTAAATATATTATTCATATAACGGACAGAAAATTGGAATATTTCGCTTTAATAGAACTTCCTTAAAGAACGAAAATAATTTAATTTGCTGACTTAATAATTTATTACAATTTGTATAAAAGATTAAAAATGTTGTTTTAAAGCAGGTTTTAAAACTTTATATTCCAATTAGTAATGCGACATAATTTTAAATGTCATTATCTAAAAATACTTGTTCACTCCTTGTATGACATTTGTATAATACTAACACGTGTTAGGTTTGTGTAAATAATTTCAAAGAAAAAACTACATTTACTTTTTTCTAAGTTTATTATAAATAAATATCAAAAAACAATATTAGAAATTATAACTATCGATTCTTTAATTTGAAGTAAACAACTTATTTTTATATTAATATGTTAGGCAAAATTATTCTGGTTTTAATAACATTTACTATGAAAAAGTTTTATACAAAAAGATGATTTTGAGCTAAGTTAGTAGCTTTTGTATTAAAATATGTTGAAATAGAATAATGTTTTAATAGTTATAAATAGTTTTATAGGTTGTCGGTTACAGACCGAGTTTAACCGAATATGACCGCCGAAAATAAAAAATGGCTTTCAGTCAAATTTATCAAATGGGTTTTACTAAATATTAAAATCTAATTTATTTAGCAAAAAAGACTTGAGTCAATATATAAAATTATCATTTCATGATTAAAACTTAAAAATTTAAAACTTTTAATCCATATTGATATGAGTTAAAAGTTATTTGCCGGTCTTCGTGACACACGTTATTACTCAGCTTATTCCGATTATTTCATTATACAAAAATAATGATTGTTGCGTTTATAAAAGCATAACATTCTTGTTTGCGATAAGTTTTATTTTATTAAAGCCATTAGTACTTCGTACGTAATGACATTAAATAAATAATCAATGAATAAAATTCATATTTAAGAAAGTTTTAATAATAATTTTACTCAATAACAATTTTTTATTAGAATGATAAATAAATTAAAACTTGTAGATAATGCATCATATATAAGGTCTAGAGGTGATTCTGCATCGTACCAGTAATAATGAAAATCAAATAACTCAAAAAAAACTTTGATACAAATTATTTAAAATTAGTAAAATATATACCAATAATATTTTAGCAAATATTAATAATGTAGTCTCATGTTAACTCAATAGTTTGTAATAATAGGATAATTGTGTATAATAAATAATTAGTAATAAGTAAATGATTTAATATAATACAAGTTTTACATCATTTACAATGTCCAGTTTTACGCTTTAATAAATTATTGTACTTTTGATATTTTTATTTTTTATAACGTTTTAAAGTAAACGAAATATTTTTATCATTTATAGTATACATGAGCAGGTCCGGGTCCTTGAGGGTCCTAACGAAAACCCTGACCTGAACCTGGGACTTTCTGAGCAATTCGAGACC
>JAQGAW010000661.1:0-25791 GCA_034698025.1 Phthiracarus crinitus
TCTCTTAAGCGGAACCCGAGCCTGGAACCTCAGGTTCAGGCTTAAAAGTATAAGAACCTCAAGCCCGAGCCTCTATTAAAAATTCGAACACAAACCTGAGTCCGAGCCTGAGGCTCAGGCTCAGGTTCAGGCTCCAGAGGCTTGGAGGCTCTAAACGTCCATCACTAGTGCCACTAATATAATATAATACTTAACTTTTATACATTAGTATTTCAATATATAATACTGTCGACAAAAAGTATGGATCTGTAACCATATCACTGATTTGTTACATTGTGTGACAAAGTCTTTTTGTTTTTTACTGATTTGCAATGTTTATTGTTTTTTATTAATTTTTTAAGATTAGTTTACTAATTTATATCTCATTTTCCAAAATGAATAAAAAGTTGATTATTTAAAAATAAGATTAAATTAAATATATGCGTATTTCTTCGCGGATTCTCTATACTCGTTTCTGATAATCCAATGAAAAGATTTATTTCTTTATTTTTATAATTTACTAGTCAGTTCATCAATTATTATTTATACATAATATACAGAAAATGAACTTAAAAATATTAAGTTTAATTATTCATTTATTTTTATGAAATGTAATGCTTCCGGAAAATTAAATGTAAGTTATTTTCCTAAAAATATTTTTAAACATGGAATATTTTCTACAGAGAGCTTACTTTAAGAATGGTTTTTTGTTTCAGTGATTAACTGATTATCTCTCCCTAACGAAGGGTAAAACAGTTTTTTTGCGAGAAATGCGTAAATTTACTTAAGAAAGTCAATGAGAATTGATTAGTACAACAACATTGACTGAACATTGACTGAACATTGACTGAACATTGACTGGTAGGCAAATGTCGAAGCATTACAACATAAAGTTATGAATGATATGATTTTTTAAGATTTGCTTATCCATAGCCGTAATGAATGACTGGTTGGCATTTAAAGACCGTTCGAATGAAAACTGAAATCCCATACCAATAAATCATTTGGGCAATGAGGTGAAGAGTAATGGGTTAACATTAGCACTCAATGTGGTGTCAAATAGGATTTCCTCTCCCAAACAGATTACCGTACTCTGCGTTACACCACATTTTTTACTCTAATAGCTAACTCTCGCTATACTATTGCTTGTTTGCAAATATTGTTAGTTTTTGTTTGATTTTTATTCAATTATAAACATAATTAAAATCAACTTACAAAATGACGAATCGATTGTTGTCCATTCGTTGTGTTGGTATTTCGCGTCGTATATGACGATATTAACGGATAATTATTTGGTGATAAATGTTGAACGTTTAAGCCATTATTACTAGTACTCTGTTCGAGCATATCCTCTAAACTTTCGATGTATTCGATAGCACTTCGAAGTATTTCAACTTTTGGTAAACGTTGGTTAGGATTAGCACACGTTCTTCGCTTAAGTATTTCGAATGCTTCGTTAACCTGTTCATACACTAGACATTCTTCAACACATTCTCCAACACATTCTTCACATATAAATACAGTATACTCTATTGTTTTTCATTTACACGTTAGGCGTTAGTTATTTGCGGTTTACATAATAAACTTTGTGTTAATCTCGTGCACTAATTCTCAATAGAAAGCTTAATCGAAAATAATGTGAAACAGACAGATATAACGAAATACTTGAATACTTACTCTTCGCAGTCTTCTTCGCTCTCTCATAGTCGCAGCTTTGCGTCGATCGATAGTAACTGTTCTACGTTTGCACGCTTTACAGGCCCATAATAGACAATTAGATTGTCCTGTTATTACACCATCATCTGATACCGACGATGACGATGACGATGATCCTGAATACATGACGAGTCAATGAAACATGTGCTGCTGCGACACGTTTTGCTCTGACTCTCACTGCACGTTACAGCGCAATACAAAAATATAACGCGATGTCCTATAAGACCCCATCCCATCCCATCTACATCTATATAGAGTGGGAATACTGCCATTAAACTGTGTGTCATTTGATGTAATCAATAGAGACCGGAAAGTCAGCATATTATCCGCATTTGTTTAGAAATCTCAATTGTTGTCCACATTTAGGGGGGATTTACTAAACGTTAACCATTTTGGCCTTCTTATTACTTTTTTTAAGTTTAACATGAAAAACCAAAACAATAAACAAGAATTAAAATATTATTTAAGCAAAGGATATCAAAGAATCTTATTATCACGCAAAATCGTGAAGCGCTCCAAATATCACTAAAAATTAAGAAAATTTAGAATTGTCCAGTAAGTAAAATCATAAACTTATAATAAAAATATCGGACAGTATAATAAGGATTAATTTTATTACTATCAAATAATTATTCATCAATAAAAAACGCTGAAACTTTTGCAAATAAAAAATTGTAAAAAATTATGTTCATTATATTACTTTACTTAACTTAATCTTTTCAAAACAATTTTCATTGAAAGATAGAAGATATTGTGGCTTTTAACTACTAATTTATTAAATAAATTAAATTTTAAGGTTATTTATTTATTTATTTATTACAGTAATACTTTGTTATTAAGCTTTAAGGCTAATCATAATATTATTTTGTTATTATTTCAGCAAATATAAAAGAAAATCGTCTAAAAATTAAAAATGTATAAAATACTTGAAATAATAACTAAATTAATTTAACTTTGCCAAAGAATTGTAACCGAATTTTATCGAAATTCCCAAAGAATGTTTTTTCAAATTTTTTTGAGTTTCTCATAGAATATTCTATATTTTTGATGATTAATTAGAAATGGTTACAAATACAAACTCAAAAATTCGAATTAATTAAAACAAAAGTATTTTATTGGTTGGCATTAATCGACACTTATTAGTTTTAAAACTGTATACTACAATAATTTTATTTACAACAATAAACTATGAACTAATTTTAAACTTTCATTTCACTTTATAAAAGTGATTGAAAATAATGATCCACTAATGCGTAACTTTAGTGGAATTTGAAAATATCACCGTTAATGGAATTGTGATGGAATTAATAAAAATGTATTGAACGTTAACCACATTTTTGTTGATCATCAGAATTATTTTCAGAAATATCGAAATTGATAAACTAATAATTTAAAACAATAATCGACATTTTCCTGACATTCTACTAAAATGTTATGCCACTCCTACTGATTCAAACTGAGTTTTAATATTTTATATTAGTATTAGTGAAACACTAATGAGTGTAACGTTAGTGGAATCAGTGGTATGTTAATGGGATAAGTTTTTATTATTTTTTGTTAGTGAAATGTTAGTACAATTATTGAGTGCGTGAGTTAACGAGAATATTTTAATATTTTAAATCAGTACTCTATAACTGTACTATATTTGGTGACCGAAACGACCCGTCAAGTTAAAGAATCGAAACAAACCCAAATAATTGTGCATTCGTATTGAAACGCTAGTAAATCTCGAAACTCGAAAAAACATCGAAAATCTTTAATGTATAGAAACCGAAAATAAGCTTATAATATAAGTAATATTAAAATGCTATTATTGTATTATTAATTTTTTACTACTTCTAAAAAGTTTTAAGTTTATTTACATGTAAATACATGTTAATCAGAGGACGAATATTTGGTTAAATCCCAAATAACCCCATAACCACCAAGTATTTAAAAAGTCCAATTATGTCTGTACTATTTTGAGTATTATATATTGAATCAGTAAATGCAATTAAGGTGCTTAATGTTGTTTCGCATAAAATAAGCATATTCTTGATAAATTAAGAGAGATTATTGTAAGAAAATGTTGAGCAACACTAAATTTAAAAAATACAATATTTCTAATGTAAATTATATAACCATCCAATTTTAAAATTTTTGTTCCAAATAACTACCAAAAATTTCTTGATCTGTTTTAACCAAATATCCGCCCTCTGATGACAATTAATAAAGGTGCTACAAGTTTATTTTCTAAAACCAAACCAAACCAAACAATCATTAAACATTAAGATTGAATTTATGCTAATATTACATAATATATAATTTTTTAAATAGAATTTTAAAGTTTCTAAGGATAATTTTATTATCACTTAAAATAGTTCAATCAAATCAATTCAAACCACTTTCAAAAAATAGAAAACAAATCAAACAAAGAAAACAAATTAAACTTCCAATTTAAACTATTAATAAACCATTAAAAAACAAACCAATAGCATCTTTAATAATTAAGTACATTTAGTAAAATTATTTTAGAAGATTTTTAATTGGTTATATATCGTGTTTATTTAAAAGATGGCGCCTCAATCGAATCATCAACTAATTGCTAATATTGCTGTAGAGTATAGAGAAACTGTTACTGTTCAGCACATGTGCATCGTTTGTTTACGATTGGTTACTGTCACGTGATTGACTATACCTTTAATCTATTATTGTGTTTGAAACGATCGTTAGTAATACGTTAAATCAGTTATTAGATATCATTTAACCATTAAGTTTCGCTAAATTTTTCATTTAATTGTTGCTATTTTCTTAAATATTGGGAAAATGAGTGAATCAAACGCTGACACAAATGCTGATGAAACGCGTGAACCAAACAATAGCAAGACGTCATCCATCGATCAAACCACCACTACTACTACTAAAGTGGTAAACAGAGCGCCCAAACAAGCGAAAAATTGGGATAAAATTTGTAACGAATTGCTGGCAGAAGACAAGGAAGAAGAAGGTGTGGATGACATGTTTAAAAAGTTGTACGACTCGGGAGACGACGACACGAGGAGAGCTATGAAGAAGAGTTTGTATGAGAGTAAGGGAACCACTCTTTCCATGAATTGGAAAGAAGTTGGCAGCAAATTCGTTAAACCATACGAAGATAAGGATAAGGATAAGAGCGATGACGACGACGACGACGTCGATGACAACTAATTACCATTCTTTATCTCATGATTTATATTAAAATTTAATTTGTCGCTATATTTCTAAATTTATAATAAATGCTTTAAAATTCAAATTGAAATATACTATTTCACTATTTTATTGATTAAAATGTATTACGATTCAAAAAATATTGTATTTCTATACTATAAAACAGTGTGAATCGTGCGTCAGGTTTGGCCGTAAGTTGGAAAATGTAGTGTCGGGTTATAAATTATAATTTGTATAAACAAAACTAATATAAAGCTAACTATTTAGTGATTTTATTATAAGTTCATAATAAGCTTAATAGAACCAAAAAAGTAATAAGTTTAATCATAAACACCCATTCGTTGTTTTTTGGCTCTTATAACCGATTTTTTAATTTTAAATTACCACGTGTTCGGCCTTATTATTAATGACCGCATGTTTCGAGACTTGAAATTTTAATCTTTCGCACCCAATTGTTAATCTAATATTTGACTTAATTTTAAGGATTAAGATATTAGTAAAATCTCAAAATATTAGTGTGTATTTCGTTGAATTGTGATATCAATTTGTACTGTATCTGTCAATAATGAGTGATTGTCGATATTAAATTTATCACTAATGTTGAAAACCATTACTGGACTAAAAACAAACGCGTTTCAAATACAGTATAATCCCAGTGTCTTATTAGTCGAAACTCAATATTATTTGCTTATTTTCGGAGAGATATTCAAATAAATATTAAGTTTATGAACTTTAATACTTGGCTTAACCCACTTTGTATGTGCTATTCATAATCTTTAATTCGAAATAACTTATGATTCATAACTAGGGCTATGGATTTCCGGGACTAAAAAGTGGTTAAAACAGGAGGGAACCGGTAACAAAGAAGGGATAAAAAGCGGGAATAGTTTCAGGAAAATTTTTTATTATTATAAAAGAAATTACAGAAATGAATTGAATTATATATTATGAACGTTTTTAAATTAGATTATGTAAAGCCTTGTCTTCAATCTTTCAGTGAGTTTTTATAAAGAGAAAAAGATAGCTCAAAGTCTACTGAGACTAATGGAGCAAAAATGGAATTTTTTTAAATAACCAAATCTTTTAACAATTGACAAAAGATTATAAACATATCCGGGAATTTTTTACTAAACTGCCAAATCCGAGAAAATAAACTACTATTAATTAATTAGCATCTCTAATAGATGTAAACATATAAATCTCCTGGTTATACGATTAAAGAAAAAATGCGGTATATTCCACGAAATCCCTAGTCTTATTCATAACATATTATTAAGAAACTCAAATTCTTTCCTATTAATAATGAATCTTTATTTAGTTTCAAACTAATAAATTAAACATAAAATTGTTTAAATAAAATTAACAATTTTTTCAAATAAATTTATAGGCAATAGATTTATTGTTTAACAATTTATACGATCAAAATACATATTATCTGATATCTGTTTCTAAATTTTTAAAAAATTTAACTTTTTAATAAACATTTTTTACAATAGGTATAGACCATCGCTTGTTCTCGAAAAATTCCGATAATTATTATACGAGTTTTGAGTGAGAACCCGCTTTACGGTTAATGAAAATTAAATCAGTTCATGTAATTTTAAATTCGATTTTTATTATAATCAATATTTATTAAAGCTGTTTTATGGATACGAGTTTTGCAACCCCAAGACAAAGATTAAGATTCAACACAAACTGAACCGAAACTACCGTATTTTCCCGACTATAGCCCGCACCCATGTATAGCCCGCACCCATGTATAGCCCGCATACTACTTTTTTCCAGAATTTTAACTATTTTTCTTGTATAGCCCGCGGGCTATAGTCGGGAAAATACGGTAACTGCACACAACCCGTCTGTTTACCTAGCCGTCAAAAGCTATAATATTTATTAGTTTAACTCAATAATTATAGCATAATCGAATGTTGATTCCCGTTAATAGGAGTCACATTTATTTCCATTATTACAACATTTGTGGGATTACTATAATCCATACCATATCGACTAACTGTAAAATTTAGAAATAAAGTGTATAGTTTAAGCATTATTGTTATAGCATACCATAGGGTATATCAACAATATAATACTGTACTGTTACTCAAAACTATGACTTTGAAGTGTTAATGCATAACCGATAGTACACACACATACACACATACAGCACATTTCGTTATGCATCTGCAAAACGCGGAAAAGCGTTTCAATCGACAAATGGGAAATTAAGCCAAAAAACAAACATTGTTGAAGTCGTCAATTTGGTGGTGACTTCAAGCCGTTACAGACAAGAATAGAATGTGCACGTTATGCAACTCTTAATGTCTCACGAGCTTTAAAATATATATAAATATATATTACACAGTGAACGCTCGATATAATAACATGACTCAATGTAAATGACATACATTGTCGTAAAAGTAAAATTTCAGTACCAAACTATAAATATATTTTATTCACAACTATATGCAATTCGTGAGATTAAAATTATATATATCCTAAATAAATCCTAGAATACTACACGTGTTTTACGTTGAAATTTTTAATAAATGGATTCGCCTGTACATGTAATCCACATAAAAAACTTTTTTAATGCATTACATCTATACTTCTTTGCGTAATGTTAATTATACGTACAATTCTTGAGCAATTATTCTTTAAAAGAACACTACTTTTAGAGTTTCATCAAAAGCAAAAAAAGAGAAAGTTTTAGCAGTTTTAGCATTCACTTGATTTAGCGAATTCTAGACTTACTTCGAGTAAGAGTTAGTACTTAACGAATAGTATAGAGAATATTATTTTGCTGTTAAAATAGAAATAGTAAGCAATATGTGTGACAACAGTCTATGTGTGTGTATTCACACGTTTTTATCTTATCATTAGTTTTCTACACTAAAAATTAATATTTCAGTTTGAGTTTTGAGTGCAATTCACAATCAGTTAGAAATATGACGATATTTTTATATTATCACATTATTACACCATTTTTATTATATTTTCGATTTTATTAACTATTATTTTACATATAAGTATATATTCGTATACATGTTTACTATATTTAGTATATTTAATATATATTTCAATTTAATTATTCAAATCAAAGTATAAGCTATTTGTGTATACTATAGTATATGCTATAGTAATGTAACTGTTGTTTGGTTTATCACAAATCAAGTGATATTTTAGTGCCATTTATTTGATTAGTCGTTATCAGTATATTTTTGATGATATTCTCGTCAACGCTAACAGTGAGTGATAATAGTGAACCAACACTAACAGTCAAATACTTAAATACTTAAATAGTTTAATATATTAATATATTGTGGCCATAAATCGTTATCTACTCTCCTCTACTCTCCTCTGAAACCAATAAAAATTTAATGAATCAAATCAAGTGTTGAATAACAATGGATGAGAATGGCGTGAAACTCGATTCTTCCGTTTGTTCGAGCGATGGCTCACAGATTAGTAATTCCAGCAATACTTTGTGTTCAAACACTAAACTGTCTTCAAATGGACAAAAGTACGTTTAAACTAATATAATCACAACACTCGTGTCTAAACTATAAGTTATTACTATTGGTTTTCTATTGATTTTGATGTATTCAGAAATGAAGAGAGCGTTCGAGAGCCCGATAGCGATGCGCTTAAGATGTTTGTCGGACAAATCCCTCGCGACTGGAATGAAGACGATTGTCGACGACTGCTCGAACCTTTTGGAGAGGTTTACGCAATTAACTTATTGAAAGATAAACGCACCTCAAAAAGTAAAGGTAATCGATGTGTGGTTATTGTACTGTTAGTTCTGTTAGTAGTATTAATTTACTGTTTTGTCCGATCCTCTGAACCATCATTTATTATTATGCCATACATTTCGCTATTCAATTACATAGAGTATGTTAGTATGTATTGGCAAACATCGCATTCCAGATTAAATCTAAGAGATGTGACTAACACTTCAAACTATTTTACTTTACTTTATACTATAATTAAATTGAGTCGCGTATCGGCTATTCGTTTCATTCCCAGTCTATTCAAATCTTTTTATATTGATTTCGATCGGAGTTGAGGCGCGAATACATTCGATAAATTAAATTTGCATAAATCTGCACAATCGATGATATGATTTGATTTATTATATAAAAGAATACAAATGATATTAAAATATAGTTACGCCACCAAAACTAATCTAAACTGAAAAACTTGTTGCCCTCCGCTACACATCTACAGTACAGTACTTGAGAATATGCACCAAATTCTAGACCAGTGCTCTGCTCTCACATCGATTGCTGCGTTTGTCTCCATCTTTTTGTTGTCTCTCGAAAGTCTCCCAAATTGTAATGAAAAATGTTAAACTAAAAAAACTGTATGCAACATTGCGCTAAAAGAGCTTGGATTCAACAATGCTATGAATTATAGATGAGAGTAAACAGTGGAGTGAATGGAGGCATATATAGCGAGCCACTGACTACTATGACATTACTCATAGTGACACACAATTGCGTTTCATAGCCATAGTAATGATCTCTGCTATACTTTTTATGTGCACAACAATTGTATCGCCAAAATAACTTTAACCCATAAAAAGAATTGAGAGAAAATGGAAAACTTGTGTTGTGATGGCTTTTCTCGATATAAAAAATAATTCAAAAGATGTGATGATCAATCTAGACTTGAATGTCGACCGAGACATGATTCGAACTCAAATAAGTGTATTACGCGCTCAACTTTTACAATACTATTCTATAGAATCAAAACAGCAATAAAATGAATTTTTTTCTATTAAGATATTTTAGTATATTTGCTCGTAAATAACTGAGTAATAATAACTTATTTAAAAAATTGTAATTAATTAAAAAGTTATCCGTTTTATTCTTTTGTTATGAAATATCTAATATTATACAGTATATGTTACTTTTTTAAAGTTAATATTTTTTTTTGTAAACAAACTAATTAATTATTGGCTGATATCACTAAATTTAAAAATGGGTACATTTAAATAATAAATAAATAGCGATCGGCCATAAATTTTGCATAAAATAAACAAAAACGGTACTGAACTTATATAATTATCGGTCGTAAAGTATAGCTTCAATTAGTGTTTTTGGCATAAGATGTTGGATTACGACATATGATAAATTGCCAATTTTAATGATGAATTTAATATCCGTAACGAACGAAAGTCAAGGACGCGCACAATTAAATTGAAAGTATTAGCGTAAACTAAAATACTCTACTGTAGAGTTAGCCCACTATAACACTACGACCAGTTGCCCTCAATTGACACGAACGGCTAAAAATAAATATGAGTACTTTCTGGAAAATGTAATCTCTTATTTCTATTGAATTTATATCTGTTTGACGTGACGGCAAAAGTAATTTTAAGAAATAATGCATAGTGCAGTGTAGCTGAACAGTACAGTAACTGTAGTGCTGTATACTCGATGGTGTATGCTGTATGCTGTATGGTGTAACTACATTATAAAATTATTTCTGCACATAATGCTGTTTTGTTGATGTTATACTCAATCACAAGAATTGTTTGCGTAAATCTCTTTTGGGGCCGCAATGCCTCAATCAATGGAGGCTTTGGTCTTAATAATAATTCATAAAATCCCGAAGGAATGGGTTTGAGTGGTTGAATGGTTGAATCGGTCAAATAATATACGACTGTACTGTAGTTTCCAGTATTCTTTCATTAAATAAATAAAACTGAACACTAAGTCTGATCGGAATATGCTGTCGAATCGATTGACTGTCGAATACTAGAGTAATTCTCCCAGAATTTCGACCATCAATTAAGTCGTCAATGTTGAGAAATCCCGAGAGAATGTCTACAGTTCGACAGTTGTAAGTCGCAGACAATGAAATGCTTGATTGAGTCATACCATCAATGAATTGTACAGAAATATTGAATTACTTTCTATACAATTTCAGTCGATTTCTACGTTTAGTTTTTTACACAGCACTTCAAATCAAAATTGCAAGCTTTTATCGATTATTGTATTCCATTGTTGATTACATTTGCTTCTTAAAAATTGTTTACTTCAGCAAATTAATTGATGTGAAATAATATTTACAAAATCTTTTAAATGAATTTTTTTACCAAACTTGTATCTTAAAATGAATTTTTATTTTAAAAATACGGATGACATATAGGCTGCTGTTTTGTTACGTTCTATAATAGAAGAGCCGCTCTCGAGGCACAGAATGCACTCCACAATATAAAAACACTGCCATCATGTCATCATCCAATCCAAATGAAACCCGCGGACACCGAAAACCGAAATGAAAGAAAATTATTTATTGGTATGCTCTCAAAAAATTATACCGAACATGATATACGTTCGATGTTTTCGGCATTTGGAGTCATAGAGGAATGTTCTCTTCTAAAGGACGGTAACGGACAGAGTAAAGGCTGTGCATTCGTCACATTCTCCTCGCGTTCGAGTGCTAGCAATGCAATTAAAACACTGAATCATTCGACTACAATGGATGGATGCACGTCATCATTAGTTGTGAAATTCGCAGACACTCAAAAAGATAAAGAGGCGCGAAAAAGTAATCAATCTTTGATGCAACATCTTTGGTTGCAAAATATATCTCCTCTTTCTGCGTCATTGGTTACAAATCCTTACATAACATTAGCGGCATTAAACGCTGCTCAACAGCAACAGCAACAACAGCAACACCACCATCAACAGCAACAATTGGCGGCCACATTAGCACTGCAGCAACAATATTTAAATTCAGACATCTTAGCGACAGCAATCGCTGCTAATCCACTGTTAATGGCAGCGGCGTTAACTGGAAGCCCACACACTAAAGTTAGCTCTCAGTCGTCATCCATTTCTTCCTTCAATCAACGCTACAATTCAAACAAAATAGAAATGTTAACTGGAGTTCGTGACCAATTAGGATATACTACTTCTCTCCAATCGACCACTTCTTTACCCACTGTTCAACACATCAGTACATCAGCGGCTAATTCTAAACAATTAGAAGGACCCGAAGGCGCTAATCTTTTTATATACCATTTACCACGTGAGCAACATTTTAATAACAAATATCATTATATTCTAAACATTTCAAGTTTTTTATTTATGGAAGATTCAGTTGCAATAAATTATGTAAATCTTGAAATAATTCTTATTTCAAGACTATTCGAAAATATTTATTTTAAATAATTTCCGAAAATGTGCATAATTGGAAACGATTGTTTTTAATAAATCCATTTTTCCTAATACTATAGAAATAATTTTTAGTCTACTTTTAAATAAAAGCAGAGCTTATGGTTTCCTGTAAATATAAAGTTATCAATTTTATATTACAGTAATAAAAGGGATTTTTAGCGATTACTTATATTAATAAAGTTGTTTGGTATTTTGCCATAATGGATATACAAACTATTACAATGCAATCGTAACATATCTTTTCATTAACCCGATAGAACAGAGGTTCCCAAACTTTTAGTCGCGACCCAAGATAGGGTCGTCGAAAGAAAAAAAATGGGTCTCAAGCATTTTTAAAGTTAACATTAGTACCCTATTGGGTCGCAGCATTAAGTTTTATATTCTATTATAAAATATAATTATTTAAACTCTAGATTTTTGTAATTTTTAGCAGTTAAACATAGGGATAGGACATAACTCTCATTTACAATGTTTTGGCACGAATATTCTAATTTTTGATAATTTTTGTGCACAGTATTTCGTTAATAATTTGAAAAACAAATAAATATGTGTCGCAGAAGAATTTTGTTAGATATTTTGAGTCATGGAAGGAAAAAATTTGAAAATCACTGCTCTAGAAAGCTCTCTGAAAGTTCTTGTTTTTAAACCCTTTATATTTTCGCTTTTCGAACAATTAATTTATTAAATTTATATATTTAAATATATTTAATTTATTAAATTACTTTAACATGCAAGCCACTTTTTTATCTGGCTTTGCAGAAGCAGATATATGGATTTGACTATATATTTACGCTTATATATATATATATATATCTGTCTATCACATTCTTTATATTTATTTAGGGATTTAACCGATTGTATTTATTAAGAGATTTTAAAAATGATAAAAACTAGATAAAAATTCATTGTTGAAAAATTTAAAAAAATTGTATAAAATTATCAATTTTGTGGCATATTCCTATATTTTACGAAGAAATAACTGTAAACAGTGGCAAAAAATAGAATAAAAATCGATTAAGTTGCTGCATATGCCGCTATCTCCAGTGGTATATTCCGCTTTAATTAAATTTTTATAATAATTGATTTAAATTAAAACAAATAAGAATGGAATATTCTGCATTTCTAAGTGGCATATACCGATATAAATAAACATTAACATTATTTTAAAAATATTTTATAGTGGATTGAGTTTTAAATTTTTGAATATTACTTTTACAAAACAAAAGAAAAATTTAGGGAGTGAGCGACAAAAAACTATCTTAATTTAAAAATGCAAAGTCGATCTTGTTTTAAAATGTTTGGATTTTAATATAGTGTACATAAGAAAAGAAAATTTTGTTAAAAAATCTGTAAACAATTTTTTAGTTGTACTGTTTCTGAGTGTGAGAGCATAGAAAGCTTTTAGTTAATAAGTAGTGTTTGATATAAAGCTGTCGTACAAAACTAATAAATAAAATTTATTCGATATTTTAAAGCGGAATTCACTGATGCGGACTTGATTTCAACATTTACTCCATTTGGTAATATTGTTTCAGCGAAAGTATTTATCGATAAAAATTCTAATTTAAGCAAATGTTTCGGTAAGCATTTATTAATTAAACCGAAATGATTTGTGTATATTTGTTGCAAACCTAATAAAAGGATTCGTATCGTACGATAACGCTGTATCCGCTCAATCGGCCATCCAATCGATGCATGGATTTCAGATAAGGAATAAACGACTTAAAGTTCAGTTAAAGAAATCCAGAGACAAACCATATTAAATATTCAGGTAAGCGTTACGTGTAAGTAAGTATACTGTATTTTATAGCTTAGATCTTACTTTTTGGTTATTGTATCAACATTTCAATTTTAAATAAATATTTAATTAATGTTTATATATATTTCAAATTAATATACAATTTTTTCAGTGATTTCAAGTAAGATAATACAGATTAGATTAACTATAAGATTCGCTTATAATGAAAGGCAGCACAGCTCGCATTTATGCATTTAGATCTGTAACATATTATATCCACGCTTATCATACATGTGCTCATGCATTGTTTTCTAAGCAAAGATTTGTAAAATTGTTTTGTTAGTCGTCTTCATTGACGTCTATCTACAACTTATTTAATTCCAATTTCAATGCTCAAGAATTAAACGTTCGTTGAGTTCCTGTAGAATACTTTGAGTCATAAATTAGTTTCAAAACATTATTTAAATCTCGACAATTAAGTTTCGGTTACAATTAATCTTACAATATTCGTTAACTTTTTTATTTTATTGAATAGAAATCAATGTTTTTTCTTAATTCGTAAGTTTATTGATACAGTATAGTAAGGAAATATATAAGTATAGTAATATATTATGTATAGTAATTTTACATAATATTGATTTCAAAACGAATCCGAATAATGAACAGCTAATGTTATAATTATTACATTCAATAGTTATATCATATAAACTGACCGCACACAGACTGACATCGTTAATATCTTACTAGTTTTACACGTATACTAAAAATAAACCTAAAAGACTAACTTTTTATTTAAGCTCTTAGACATCATTTTTATTAATCTTTTTTTAGACCACTTTAAAAAGTAAATATTTGTCTAAAAATTGAGAGTTAATTCTTTAAAATTAATCCTTAGATTAGTGGCGTTCGTAAAAGCGAATTGACATTTATTTTTATTTCACTTATAGCAGATGTTGTCATATTTATTTAAATAGTTTAATTAATTCTAATAAATATGTGTTTGGTATTGTATTTCCGAATCAATCTATTTATGTTGATAACTATTACAGTATTCTATGATTATGAAGAACTTTAGTTATGACGAGTAAAACTGTTTTAATATCATTTATTGATTATTTTTTCGAGTTTTAATCATTATTTGTAAAACGAATAAAATTGATTTTCTTTGTAAATAAATGGATCTTATCGTTAGATAATCAAATGAATCGATTGTTTTATTTGAATAGGTTTGAGAAATGAGAAGATTTTACGTTATGAATGAATAAAAGTTTTAATCTAATAATAATACGGTATAGACATATACTGTACAGTAGACTATATTAAGATACAGTAAACTTAATAATAATTAATGTAATTTCTAGAGTTATCTGTTTTATTTTTCTAGAGTTATCATATCATTGATTCATTGATTGATTGAATGTTCGTCAATGTCCCGCCTATTGTTGCGTTATATGGAGTTTTGGGAATTAATAGTATAACTAAATTCTTATCTGTACTTTATATCTATACATGTATGTGTTGGGATGACGTCTACACTGACTTGACTAACATCTAATTGATGAATGGTCTCAATTGTCCATTAATATGAATGTATGTATGGGACCAATAAGTGGCACATTTATTGTTTATTTATATAATATATATGCTCTTTAATTCTTTAATTCTTTGATTTATTTTGTGTGTAATTTACTTTAATTTACTTTATATATGTACGTATAACCGAAAGTGCCATCACTTTATTACTTATGACTTATGTGTTAGATTTATGTAATTTAATTGAATTATACCACAAACAAACAAACAATTGTTTAATTGAATGTTTTAAAGCTTTATTTTAAGCACATTTTTCATGTCCTTATTATTAAATCATTATTAATTATATTAATTATATGCTTATAGAAAAATATTTTTGATTATTATAATTGTGTTGATTTCATTAGTATTTATTAGTATTTATTAGTATCCGATTCTGGAGTGTGTTTTGCTTTAATATGAAATGCTTTTGCAACATAAGCTTAAGTTGTTTTGGCAAACGCTTAGCTCAACACAGCATCACTTATCATACATTGTATGTTACCGTAAATTATCAATCAGTTTTTTCCGTGCATTTCTATGTAAGCTATAGTAATGTTAAATAATGTTATAGTATGTGGCTTTAAATCTGACATATTTGGAGCGAACATAGACTTTCGCAATACATTAGTGATTTAAACTTTTAAAACATTTAAGCCATAGAGATGTAAACGCTATTACCATTTGGATCGATTCGCTTCACTGTTAAAAAACAAGTTCATTTTAAATTAATGATTTGTTTTAAAAAATCAAACGGTTGCACACTTTCAAGTCATTTGTATGGATTACCAGTGAATATAGCAAATATAGCGCAAATCAATATTTAGTTGCAATCATGGGTTTGTATTGAAATAATTGCAAATTAAACCACAAAATAAAATATTTATTTATTAATATTACATTAATTCATACAAATTAAAAGTATGTCTCGTTTTTTGCGTTTTGAAACTTAATTTACTATAGGATACAATCAAACAATCAAATGACTAAATTTATTCAATTACTTCTGTATTTAAGATTTGTTTAAAATCATTGAGTCTTATAACAGCGTTTGCGTCAACACTAGTGTTACACATCGGACACGTGGACTCAGTTTCTAAGATTCTTATAAATTCGCTATAAATTGCTGGAAATTGACATTTCGGACAAATGGTGAGATCATTTTTGATTAAATGCAAACCCGAAGCAATACAAAACGGTATTGTATTACGACACGAATGACACGTTAATTCGGTATCGATAACGTCGTGATCGCAATACGGACACTGAGTGTGTGTCACAATCGATTCCGAGTTCTCTTCCACTTTAAGTAAACCCGATTTTCGGACAAATGTTTCAATTTTTTTCTTAAATTTCACATCAATTTGATCGCGATATTCGTTTTTCATAAGAGTTTGTGCAAATTGAAGCGACAATTTTTTAAAGCCTGCTCTTCGACACTCAATCACAGTTGACGTCAGAATCGGAACCACATCTGTAATGCAATACAACACATCTCTAATTATCATAAGAATATAGAATTCCAAATAAAAAGTAAAATAACGCATAATCTGGTGAGGATTATATCCAGTTTGAGCTTATGTTACTTCATAGAGATTACCACTTAAAGTACTTCAAAATACTAGTCATTCAATTCTAATCTATCCATTAGTGAATACATAGCGCTATCACATTCACATTCACATTACAGTCAAACTTTTAGTTTCATTTCGTTTCCAACAAAAATCAGTACAAATTACTTATTTTTATTTTTCTATGCCTTCTAATCTTAATTTTCATTTTTCTACTCATTTTCTATTTCAAAATATATTTTCTTTATATCGGGATTATTGTTTGTTTTCGAATATATTCAATACACGCGTTCTTTACATTAAAACTAGAATTTGGATTTATGTCTAAACGGATATAAATAAGCTTATCGTTAGAATAAAATCACGTGTGCTTTGCAACTAACGACTATGTTTTTTATAATATATGGTAGAAGTTGAATATGCTTCTGAAGCACAAAAAGCGTGTAGAGTATAGGGTGTCCCAAGCTCTGATAGTCTAGGGGGTGTCTCCTTTCGACTTTCCAAAATTATGGTGGGGTCATTCATACTCACAGGATTTAGCAGACAATATTTTTCCGATAAAACCCTAAACCACGCCCCCACGAAAAACAACAAATTTAAACTATAATTTTTTGATAATCTGACAGAAATTTAAGGATGTTACAAAACTCATGGTTTTGGTGGACAATTTATTTTACATATGATCAATTTTTTCAAATTTTTCAATTTTTTGTCCTGAAATCTCAAAATTTTGGGTTTAGGGGGATCAACATTTTCAACTTTTGGAGATACCCAACCCAGACTCCATCTTGGAACACTCTGGTAGATTATGCCTATGTTAGTTAAATAAACAAAAAAATTACTTACGCGATGGAAAACGGCTTAAATTATTTGAAACTTTAATTAGCATTTTTGCACTCTTTATATGATCTGCAGCCCGAATCCATATCTTTAATGAGTAAAAAACAGAGATAATTATAAATGTAAGCACATATGTTAAAACTTCAAATTACAGCATAATGTAGTGCTAAATCTAAAGCTCTGAAAGCATTTTTTATTGAAGAGTAATTTACTGTTCGTATACCTTTGCCAGTATATAGCTATGTATTAGCATCAAACTGTTCATCATCTCGGATGTAACGCTAATTTTGTGTTTCTTCAATTCTTGGCACATACCAAACAGTAAGTCATGAGCGTTACGATAATTACCAGCGTTTTGTTCCTCTCGCGCGATAATAATAGCAGTTTTCGCTGCTTCGCGATAATGCGATAGTGACATGTAAAGACGAAAAAGATATTTAAAATCTTTAGGGATGCCATCGGTTTCACCAATTAAATAGTCGATTATGATTCGAGTGATTTGTTCGTCTTTAGATTTCGATGCGGCATCGATTGACAGCCGCAACGCTTCAGTTTCGTGTTCGTTATAAGCCGCGGCTTGAAGTAGTAATTTGACGCCTTTCTTATACTGACCACAAATGCAATAAAACTTTCCAGCGTTTAGCGCATCCTTTTCTTGTTCGTAGTAAATCGCAACACTTTGAAAGTCTTGTATCGCTTCACTATCTTTATTATTTTCAGTGCTTTCTAATAAAATATTGGCATAAATATCCATATAACCAGTAGAATGTGCCAAACGATACGCCTCAGCATTGCATTTGGACATCACTAGAAATTCGATCGCAGAATTTATGTCATTAAGGCGTTGAAAAAATTTGGCAATCATTTTAGCGCCTTCTATTGATTTGGTTTCTCTAACAATTTTGACGGCTTCTCCCGGATTATTCAGATGATTCAAGTAAAGTTGAATTACTGAAAGCCATTCCTCAGCTTTGATGTACGCTTTAACAGCTTCCCTATACTTGCCTTCAGCTTCTCTTGCTTTAGCGAATTGAGTTTGAATCTCTTTATTATCCACTTTATCAAGAATTTCTGCGACTTTGTTGTTATTTTTGATTTTCAAATATAAATTAGCGGCTTTGTCGTAATGTTGCGCTTTTTCGTAGAGCAGCGCTGATTCTGAATAAAGTTTCATTGACTCCAATATAGCGGCACATTCAACATGAAGTGATTTATTATCTGGCAGTTGCATCGCGTATTCAATGCCTCGACGAGTATTTCCACAACGAATAGCATTTCTAGCTATTCCTGCTTTACATAAATCATTTTGCTGTTTCACATTATTTTGATTAGAGTTGGATTCAGTCTCTTGAATCAAACCTCTTTCAAAGCTTTCCAAAGCATTTACATAATCACCAGTAAATTCTAATTGAGTGGCATATTCTCTGGATATAACAGGTATTTGTTTGGGAGACAGCGTTTTGGCTAACGTTAACGCTTCGTTCCATTGCAATAAGTGTTGTCTCATTTCAAGTGCCTCTAAAGGCATTGATGACGACAGAAACAATTGCTGAGACAAATCATAATTTGATAAACACATAGCAAAATGACCGGCAATCAGATTCCTTTCCTCAATGGTTCGACATGTTTCTAAACTATTCACTAAACCGCAATCACCGATATGTCGATACACTCTAATGGCTAATTCTATGTCCAAGTCGTTAATCAATGCTTTTCCAAATGTATCCCAACACTCATAGTCATTAAGATAATCGCATATTTTCCACGCATCGAGATATCGACGAAGTTTAAGTATATCTCGAAGAAGTTCTGTTTTGAGGCGTAACTTATCGTTCATTTTTTCGGTAAAATCGTGAGTTGTTAAGACAAAATTAGATGTTTTGCCGCTTTGAGTGTGACATATAATAACTCCATTATAGAGAAGTAGCGGATACTGACCGCTGGGTATTTTCATTTTGCCCACATATTCGACTATCGGTCCATTAATAGTGTCTGAGACGGACACGAATACGTGAGCGTATTTGGCATCACACGCCACAAACACTCCTTTATCTAACGGCCAACTTTCCCAGAGAATGAATTTAACACTTGTTGGGAAATCATTTTGAGATATGCGTATCATAACATCTGTTACTGAATTATAAATGAAAGCCTCGTTTCTCTCATCAATTACAGCCACTCGAACGCCATTAGCATTTGCCTCAATTATTCTGACACCACTGGTGTGTCGATACACACTTACCATAAGCCAGTCTTCAAGCATAAAGAACTCGATGGAACCGGAATCGGTTGCGAATATGAGAAAGTCATTAGTCAAACATAATGTTGTAATCTTTGCTCCGCCGACAGAACTTCCGCTATTATCAGGAAATGACTTAACATCTCTAGTGTCCAAATCGCTGACAGTGTGTTGATTTTCAATTAAGTGTAAATGAATGGTTCCATTAGCGAAAAGAGCGGCCGCATAATCACCATTCAGTTTAAGCTGCTTAACAATACCAATGTATTCACGTTCTCGAAGAAGCATTGTTGCCTCACTGCCTGTTAATCCATAAAACCAAACTCTATTATTCATGGCTACTGCCACGTGATATGGACCGACGGCTAGAAGTGATGGCTCAATGTCTATGCGAATAATAATAACGGAATCTCGCAGATCTTCCTGAACATTAAATACTGTCACTTCAAGCAGTGAACTTAAGAATGCGAGTCGAGTTCCGTATGAGTCGCCCAATATTGTCAATTTTGAGAGATAGACGTGTACTGCACCGGTGGGCGACACCAATGCCAACAGCTGTCCGCAATCACTCCATTCCAACCATTCGATTGATTGTTCGTCGTCCACTGTTACCACTGATTCAATATCACTCAGATCTTGAAGATCTGAGATTTTTAATCTGAAATTTTATCAGTAACTTAATATAAAAGTATTGATAAAGTATTGGAATAGTTTAATAAACAATAAGAAAAGTATTGATAACGTGAATGTAAAGAAAAAAAATAATTATTGTGTGCAATATTTAGTTAATACTGTAAGCAATATAATGTAAAAGTAATGATTTATTGAAACGCATACGTATTCTCAGAACACGAAGCAATTTTCTTTGTAGACAAACAAACGTTAAATGTTGTCAACAATTCCTTATATATCTTAAATTGAGTTAATTCTTGACCGATATCTTTATAATAAGTGGACACAACGATAAATATTCCAGTTGTAAACCCGATTAATATCATTCCTTCGCCAAACCATTGATAATCAACAATAGATCCGTAACGATCTTGAAATGATAATGCGATTGGATTTTCTGAATCAGTTAAACTCAAAAGAAATAAAGACTTTTTATTGAGTATTAAACTGACACAGTTTTGCGCATTGCTATTGGCTGGTGGTTTGTCATCGCTTTTCATGAAAGCGAACTGAACGGCAATGGCATCGCCCTTAAGACTGCTGATGCAAACCGTATCTCCCTCTTCATTGCTGACAGTGAGCACACGGTCTTCGCCGATCAAAGCCAACAAATTGTTGTCACTCCACGCGCCACCTATTATTTTCTTCGTGTGTTTTCCTAAAATTGGAATCTTTCGCGCAGACCTATGATTGTAAATGAGAAGATTTCCTTTGGATGTGCCCACAGCTAACACCGGAAACGCGCATTTGGCCCATAATATCAGTGTCAACACGTCTCGCACTCCTGTGTCCACTTGTTGTACGCGATGAGTGTTCGCATCCCATAGTATTATCGATGGCGATCTATCCGTTATGATCCCAAGAATATCTCCCTCTGAATCCCACGCAACGCCGTTACAGAATCTTATTAAACATTCAAACATTAAACACTTATTCTCATTCAATTTGAATTTTTTTGAGTTTGTCAAAGCATTCAATTAAGCATTGGATGATTGGATGACAACACATCCCAAACATCCATATAAACCATATAAACCATATAAACCACATAAACCATACAAACCCCGGTAAATTGATTTGATCCACTCGTTCTCCGTGTCTGTCGTATACGTTAACAACGCTGTCATAACCAGTTGTCACCAAATAAGTAGCGCTCCTGTTCTGCCACGTGAAGAACACAGTTCCGGGTCCATGCGATCGCTCGGGTATCGTAAAGATTCGCTGTAACAACGCATCCAACAATCAATTACATACTAATCCAATAGAAAGCATATAAACTTACTTTCATTTATTCGAATTATTCGAAAAACCGTTATTACGATCAAAATTCGTGATTAAAAACATGATATAAATGTTGGAATATTTCTATGGCAACATTTAATTGAATAAAACTCATAACAAAAACTTTTAATAAGCTATTCAATAGTCAATACATAATAAGCTTATATCTCTCCGTTTAATCTCAAAAATATGCTTAAAACCCATATTTGAACAGTTAGATCATAACTGTCAGGATGGCCGAGCGGTCTAAGGCGCCAGACTCAAGGGATATTCCCTTAGCTTCTAATGCAAGCTGTAATCTGAGCGTTCTGGTCCACGAATGTGGGCGTGGGTTCGAATCCCACTTCTGACACATAACTTTTTGTTTTACGCGTTCGCTTAATACTCGTAATACTTAATACTAATTTAGTTTTTATTTCATATTTGGTTGTAAATGATATCTATTATAACCTTAATTATATATTCATGTATCAGTTTTCGGCACATAATTACTATTTTTATATGCATTTTAATTACCAACGAATTTTTAAGTAATTAAGTAACATAAGTACTTTGTTTTTGTACCAAACGATGGCAATATGTATGAATGAATATCGCAATTTCACATAACTGTAAATGTAATCGTGAATTCAATAAAACTTTGTGTTTATTTAATTTTTGATGTTAAACCAAAAATACAGTGATTTAATAGTTGAACATTGAGTACAATTTTGCGTTTTATTTAATCAAAAATTGAGAATACAGTATAGTATCAAAAATTAGATTAAAATCAATACTAATAAAAGTATATTAGTTTTGCTATAAAAGCGTTATTATTATCGCGTATATTATCGTAATTATAATAAAGTGCAGTAAATAATATGGACATGAATTTGATGCGCAATTTGTTAAGAAAGGGTAAAAGAAATCATTAGGCAATTGAAACTTGAAAGGAGGAGATGGAGAGTATTGAGTTCGCCATCGATTCGTGATGTCATGAAACGACACAGAACTGCTTAATTCGATAAACAGCTGATCACAGCTCACTAATGAGTTGTTAATGCAGTTTACGTCAACGCGTTTCAACGTTTCATACGTGCGAACGGAACCGATTATTTTGGGTTGCGGTTCATTGATAGGACCGATGTGTGCGAAGTAAATGCGTAGCGAAACAGCTGTCACCAGATTAGCGCAAACGCCAAACACCAATGAATTGTCGGTTTCGGGTGACTGTGTATGTGTATTGTTATGGTCTAATATAGCGCTCCACGAATGCATAACCGAAACATTGGAGTTTCCAAACATTCCGATGCGATCGATGTATGCGTTCGGTCGCAATATCTTCCATATCGTATTCTGAATCCATTCGCACGTATTGTTCGTATTTGTGTCCACAGTTTTTAATTTCAACAAACATCCCGATCTTTTATTAATTCCAAATTTGATTGATTCGAATATTGTTTGGTTTAAGTCGCAAAATCCATTGTTAGAGTAAGATATGATTTGATAACCGTTCGAAACGAATGAAACATTGGATTTATCGTAACCCATGTAAGCAAACAAAACTGGTTTTCCCGTTATATATCCCGGATTTCCGCTCAAAAACAACACATCATTATCGGACTTATTAAACCAAACAAAACTGACCGAAAACTGCTGCTCAAACCACTTCGCGTTTAGTTTGAAATCAGATAACTTGAGTTTGATTTGGGCGTCAATTACACCATACGAACCATTATGTATTACTAGATATTCCACTGATTTAACAACGTTTCGGCAATAATTCGATGTGTTATCCAGATATGGTTCGCTATACTCTTTATCGGTTGTAATATTAACAAACATTAAATTAATATCACTGATATTAAGAAAATTTCTCGAAACGTAAATAAATGAATAATAAAAGTTTGCGTTAAAGTATTCCATTTTAAGACACTCTTCGCTTGAGTTTCTGATCAATCGATAACAGTTTGATTTAAAGTTATGAAGATATCTCACAGGTATCCATGCATTGCATTCTCCGTTTTTGTCCATCATATTAGTTTGCAATTTCCAAATCTCAAACTTTCGAGTATTATTATCACTATATTTAGTGATTGCCATTTTCGATCCCGATATTAATTTAAAATCGCGACGAAAAATATCATATTTTAATAAATCATTATTATTGAAATCATGAGTAGTTGATAACCACTTAAAATTGTGTATTGGTTTTATTTTTTCGATTTCATTAATCGTATTTAATGGTTTTCTATCCTCAAATACTTGAAAATCTGCGACATTATCCCATACAATGCAAAATAATCCATTACTTAATTTTTCGATAGTAGTTTGCGTATTATTTAAATAAACAATATTAGATGTGCGACAATATCTTGGATTATACTTCTTAACTGCAGTTTTGATGCATTCTCCGAACGAAGAGAGTTCGTCGTGATTACAATCTGTATCACAACAGCAGTTAATATCGCACCAATTAGTGGTTAGATTGCACGTACAAAATTCATCGTTAGAGTGAAAGTAAGTGGTATACGCATCTTTAAATGTGGTATCAAAAGGGGTTGACGTTGGCGTTGTGGCAGTTGCTTCTACCGTTGAATTTGTCACTATTTCCGTAAGATTTGTGTCGTTAGTAGTCTTGTTGATCCATGTTATGTTATTTATTATACTAAAATTGGTCAAACTGTCCAGATTATCATCTGCTGTGCTATTATTATAGCCACCAACAGATAAAAGTTTAAATGATGTAAAAATTAAGTGAATTATGATCATTTGTAAACTCATTTTGATGTGTCTGTTATTATTTAGTTTCGATGCCATACTTATCAAAGTTACGCATTACAACATAAAGTTCAATATTGAGTTTTCCCATTGTTTCAGTTTGAAGTTTGTAACGCTCTTCGTTGTCTATTATTATTTGATCGTTAGTTAATTTGAAACATTCGCCAGTATAGAGCTGTGTAATGCGATCCTGTATTGTTCCGATTGGTTTCCACGTATAGCACTCTAGTTTATGGAATCCAGGCTGTGTTGGAATATGCAAAAAACCATAACTCCAAATATTACAGCGACCATAGAAGTCTTGATGCCATACTTGCAGTTCAAACTTTGGCCAACCTTTCAGTTCATTTCAAAATAGCAAAATTAATTTTATTCAAATATTAATTTACATTTGTTAATGAAACATAATGCGAATTAACAAACCTTGTAAACCAGTTGTGGCAAAATGTACATCAATCGGATGCGACCACAAAGCTCTTTCTTCAGTTTGAGGATTATCTGCTTGTGTTTGTCCTTCAATATGTCCTTCGATTACTCTCCAACTCAATCCTAAAAATTAATCATCAATGTATCAAACAATGTATAATTTCAGATCAACAATGTTTAACAAAAATGACAAAAGTTAAAAAAACAACAATTTTCTTAACAATAAATAAGTTACACTGTATTATTGATAAAAATTTTTTAACGCTACAAAAATGATATGAATTATAAAAGGATTCCCATATAGTTTGGATTAAAGTTTATATTATATTCACATGAATTTGTTTTGAATTTTAATACTTCAAACATGTTCTCAACAATATTAGTAAAAATAGGTGTAAAATTTGAAAAATAGATATAAAAACCGTTAGTTTGTGAAAATCTAAAGAGAATTGTAATATCATATAAAAGATTGCCATTAAACAGTTAAATCATGCCATTTGTATCGAAAAAGTTGAAACACGCAGAGAAGAAGGCAGAGCAACATAAGAGTAAAAAGGAAGCGGAAGAACGAAGAAGAGTTGAAGAGGAAAAGAGAAGAGAAGAAGAAGAGAAGAAAGCGAAACA
>JAQGAW010000662.1:0-25769 GCA_034698025.1 Phthiracarus crinitus
AATGGTCTCAATTTTATAGGTTTATATTTGAGTTTAAGAGTTTTAGTTTTGAAAATATCGGTAAATGTTTGTTGTTTGTACTGACGATTAACGTTATATCGTTATATACGTTATATAGTACTGTAGCCATGCGTCGATCGATAACAATGTGAAGTTTTCCGATTGCCGTATATTTGGCCTAAACATTAACATTTTAGCTTCACTCCTACTTATGATCATAAAAGAGCCAATAGTTAAAACAATAAATCAATTGTCTTAAAGATTTAGATCCAATTTATTGGAATTGGGAAACAGTGCGACAATGGTTAGAATGGACTATTAAAGATTTCACGCTCCACGACATCGATATTAATCGTTTCAATCATTTTGCGGGAAAAGACTTATGCAGAATGACTATTGAAGATGAACACTATGTAAGCAATAGTATTGAAAATGAGTTTTTTATACAATAAAAATTTAATAAGATCTATAATAAATCATCAATAAATCAATGATAATATAAGATACTGTAAGCAAAATTCAGCAACATTTGGTACACTTTCTAGTATATCCAATAATTCATGTAAGGCTTTATTCTTTAAATTATTTACACAGAAAAAGAAATCACACCAAATTTTTAATTGTTTTTAGATTCAAATAGCAAAGCTTACTCACAAAGTTTAGTTTACAACAGCGCACAAAATTCTGGCTTAAATTTTAGGATCAATAAAAATGGTAAGTTTTTCATAGCAATTCATATTTTTGCATAATTTTCTATAATAACAAAAACTATAAGAAAAGTTTAATTTACCAAATTAAATGTTTAGAATAAGTTGCATTAAGTTTATCCCTAAGTTATATAAACTGAACAGTTATACTGTAGTATATTTGTTTATCGGAAAAAGTTTTCTCACGGATAAAATAATAGTAACTCACTATGGATAGCATTTGTGGTGATTATTGTTCACTGCCCCATATAATATAAAAGAGTACATTCTGAGCAACTAAAACACGTTTCACTAACATTAACAACATTCACATGATGTCATAAAATCAAAACAGAGTACATTTTTGACGCTATTGAGCGTATGAATGCTTGATTAACAACTGAATTCAGTTTCGTGTATGAACTGATGGGAAGAAAAGGTTACGTATGATTGGTTGCAACAGTCGACTATATGTGTGTCGCGTGTCTAACAATATGTGTCAATTAAGACATTTACGGAGAAATGCAATATGCAATCACCCAAACGAGAAACTTTACCTCAAAATCGTGTCAAAACATTTAACATTAGTTTACGCTTACAAAGTTTGTTTATCGAAATTTAATATCTCTACGCTGTTTTGCGTTTTGCAGCTTATTTTTTATCTGACTTTGCAGAAGCAGATATTATATTTGGATTTGGAAATGTCTAACTGTCTGTGAACTTTTATATTTATTAAGGGATTTTATCGATTCTTCAGATTTTGAGAATATGATAAAATAGATAAAAAATAAATTGTTTAAACTAAAAAAATCGATAAAAATGAATAAAAGTTAAAAAATTGTTAGAAATTAAATTATTTTTGCATATTCCACTTATTCTTTGAATATACTGTATTTTTGTTAAATGAAAAAAATTAAAATCGATTAAATTGCGGAATATTCCGTTATATCGTGGCAAATTCCACTTTAATTAAGTTTTTATAATGATTAATTTAAAGTAAAATGAACAAGAATGAAATATTCCAATTTTCTGAGTAACATATTCCGATTTAAATAAACAACTATATTACTTTAAAAAATATTAAATCATAATGGATTGATATAAATTTTAAGTTTTTGATTATTAATTTTACGAAACAACGAAAATAATGGAAGCGAGCGAATGTCGAGAGCGAGAGACCAAAAACTATCTTAACTTAAAACTTGAAAGTCAAATATTATGACCGAATCGATAATGTTTTAAAATTAAATTTACTCTCTAATGCTCACTGCATTGCCATAAATTGAATTCTAGTATTCATATTAATTTTTAGATTTCTCTCGTTTTTCATTGTTGTTTAATAGCATCGATAATTAGAGATTTCGTTTAAACCATAGATGGTGCCAATTTGCTGGTTATTTTTATTATTGAGCATTGAGAACATTGAATAAAGATTAATCAATAATTTGTAGCTCTTTTGAGTGCATTGCGATTCAATAGTGTAGTAGAAAATACAATATTCAACTACTATGTATTTAATGCGAGCTAACATTTTTGATGTCCTGTAGAAGAGAGAGAAAATATAATCTTTATTCGCTTTAATGCTTTCTCTGGTCAGGCGTCAAATGTTTTTGAGCTCGTTTTTGTAGTTATCAATAGAATTTGCACGTGAGGTCATCACTTTCATCACTTTCACGATTTTATAGCAGAAAAAGTTTCTTTTCAATACCAATCTATTGTGCTTTGAATGTTCATACGACGTTCAACTTGTTAGAGATATTTTTACTGACATCAGTGGGAGTTAACTATATGTATAGCTTTTTTGTTGCTGAGAACGGTTCACTTAGTTTTGACAGTAATCTAAATTCTAAAAGAGTTTTAGAGTAAAAGTTGGAAAATAGATTCCTTTGGCGTTGTTTTTGCCATAGGATTGAATAAATACTGCGCTGAAGTGTCTTTATAGGGGCGATGTAATGCTGTAATGCTGACCGCATCTTCAAATCCTTTGTATCGTCGGTTGAATGCACAACAAGTCTGCATCAAATGTTAGCGATAATCCAGCAAAAAGAGGTCGACTGTAAAGCAGTGGCTTAATTGATGTTTACTTTGATACTATGGAGAGTCAATCGTAATAAATTTCAGATCTGTTATCACTATTTTATACAATGATAGTATAGAATCGTTAGATTTGTGACCATTCATGTGAATATTTTCTGTACGTAACCTTAAAAGCAAATTCAAATAGCGTTCGCATCGCTATCTGTTTATTCTGTTTCTTTTATTACTATATAGCAAGTAATAATGAAATGTCGTGAATAATAATGCTTCTGTACATGATTTAAGCTATTATTTAAACTTTAAGGAATCATCAAGTTTAGCACAACTATACACTAATATACTGTATTTTTAGCCTTAATTTAAAAAATAATTTTATCTTGAAATTAAGATTGAATTTCTGTCACGAAAAATGTAAAAGTAGATAAAAATATATATAGAAAAAAGTTGAAGTCACACTTACTTTCATTGCTCTTATAAATTAATACAGTTATAGAGCGCTCATATTTACTATAAATCAAGCGTAATATAAGTTAGAGCTGTTAGAGCTCATACATTACTGTATGTTTACTATAGTTGGTAGAAATAGTTTTTGGTGCAGATAATCATAAAGATTTATTGCATAAGTTGAGCTCAAATACGCAGCAATGATGAGATGTTGGTTGGTTTGATGCGTTGGCAATTGCCTCAGGGTTTCCATTGATATGTTGCCCGTATGTGTGTGTGTGTGTGTGTGTCATAATATTATGAATTGGTTTACTCTGAAAAACATACGGAATAGTATGTATTGAACGTTATATCATAGTTGTATGATATTGTGATATGGCTCTCATAATGCATAGTGCAGTGCAGTGCATATACACTGTACTGTTAGCGTATGTCGAGTCGTTGAAGAATATGGTTGGGTATGTTTTGATTGGGTTCCTTCCATTACTTCCATTACCTTACATATTGCGAAGTGCTATTTAGCCGCCAGACGTTTTGGTGGCCTTTCAAATATCCTTTCATCCAATCACTTTTTGTGTGAAGAATGGAAAGCCATATATGATGTGAAGTTGCTTTTGTATTGCCAACAGTGAATGGCAAAAACTTTCTTTTGCCTCTATATATATAATAGAGTTACTTTGATATTGTATGTTATATTCATTGGTGTGTATCAGTATTGACTTCCCAAGAATAACGTTACTGCTATTATAATATCGGGTTCTTTTCTTTTTCAATGATGGCTATGTCTGATTTGGTCATACACTTTCTCAATAGAGTTTTCTTTCTCAATTCTTTTCCAATATCGCGTTTCTTTCCATTCTTTAATGTTCTCGTAATGCTGATAAGAATGTTGTGGTAATCTTGATTTGTAGGAGCCATGAGTAGTAGAGTCAGTCATAGCTCCCGAGGATATCCCGACTTTTTCCGTTTTCCTTCCTTTGCGGGGTTAACACATAGATTGAAACATCACTGCACTCAATCTGCAGCTTCAACACACCATCACTACATCACTACACTATACACTGTACACTGCATTGCTCTGCAACTATCATCAAACAATACCAACTTATATAATATTAATCTAACCTTAATCAGTGGCGTTACAAACTTTTTGATGACAATATTTTTAGATCTAATACTTAACCATAGCTTATCGTAACGATTCTTGTTTTACTCATTCTTTCTCTTATTCATCATATATATTTTTATACTCTCTATTGATTTATTTTAAATTTTAATATATTTTTTATTTAATTTCATTTCTGACTATGTTTTTTTTAAATATTTATTTATTATAAAAGTCAAAATTCTTTATTTTGTTGCTTTATTCATGACACCGTAATAAAAGCTTTTCAATATATTGTAAAAACCGAGTACTATTTTAGTACAAATTTCAGGCAAAATAAATATTTTAAATTAAGTCCATATTTTATCATTTAATTAAACTAATGTAAAACTTTTTAATTCTTTTTATCTTATTATAATTGATTTTTACTATTTTACTATAATAGTTAAGAATTGGATATAATCAAGGGGTAAAATATTCTTTGATCAAAGAAAGTCAAAGAATTATTCTTTGAGAAAAGTAGCTAATTTTTTAAAATTTTCTCAAAGAATTTCAAATAATTTCGAAGATTCTCAATGAATTTTGCGATTAAAATTTTGTTGTTTATTATAATATTATAATTAGCATTATAAATGTAATTGTCATCAAAATCTAATGTATAGTTTCTAATTTTGATGTATTATTCTATAAAATGAATCAAACTTTTAGGATAATACAGTATTTCTGTTCAAATGATTATCAAAAAATTTTGCAAAAGTTTAAATTTCTAAAAGAATTAGCAAAGAATTTTGCTATTATTCTAAAAAGAAAATTTTAAAATTAATCAAAGATATTTCAAAGAATTTCAGTCAATTTTCTCAAAGAAAATTTTACCCCTTGGATATACGTAATATTGCTTATTACGTATTACGCCTCTGACTCGTGAGCATCACTAATATGAGCGTTGGCAACATTTCGATAATCTCTTTGTAAATGAATATATATTGTGTTTTATAGTTAGTACTGTACAATGAAATGTTGTACATTAGAGTCGTAAAACTCATAGCATATTCATTTCTGCTTTAGATATTTAGCGTAACTATTTTGTACAAACGCACCAAATTCTTAATTGAAATTTTTGTGAAACTGACAAATGTTATTACAGAGTTTAGAGAGCTATTTCTATGTTTTAAAATAAATGGAAAGTAAGATAAATATGTAACTAAATTAATAGCAAATTGCAAATCAAAACGAGTGACAATTGGTTGAAAGTGATTTATTTGTCATTAATTTAGCTCATATTGCTAATTATACCAATATTTGGCAAAACGTGATATAATTACAAATCTCGTTTGTTTAGGTTATGCTCCATAATTCATTAGAAATTTTGTTATTGTATATATACGTGATGATGTGTTTTACTCCCCACATCACACAATGTGAGACAATTCAATCATTTCATATTTCCTTTCTTCCTGTATCGGTAAACTGAAGGCGCGGTCAGACAACGGAAGGAACTTAGATATACCGTATAGCACTTATATTATCCGTTTCTATAATACTCCATATATATAACTGATTTCTATAAGAAATCGTATAACTATGTAATTCAATAACAATTCTGTATAAAAAATATTTTATTTTTTAATTTTAAAATCTGAAATTTACGCAACACTTATATTTTATTTAATGTGATTCACTCTATATTAACTCATTTTCGCGATAAAAATGTATATTTTTATTCAGAAATTTCGGTGGATTTAAAAAAAATCATTGTTATTAACTTTTTAATTTTAACCGTAAAAATCAATAATTTAACTATAATTCATAACTAGTTTATTCGAAATTCGACATTTTATTCTTGTACTCAAAAATGGAAATTTCAAACACAGATTGAAAACGTTTGCATTTCAAAGAAAAGGTGTCTTCATAAGTACATCGATGGTGTTCCAGACTTCATGGGAGGGTTGCTTTCAGATTTTTCAGAGTAAAAATTTATCTCATTTAAACTACAATTTTTGGAATTTTTGTTAAGATAATAAAATCATTGGATTTTTCTTTTTATGTTATAAGGATTGACGTTTTCCAACTCATTCTGGGGTAGCCTTTCATATGTCAATCCGAAAATGAAATTTATTTTCAATAATGATTTTATAGATCTTAATAAAAATTTCTCATAATTATTACAGTATTTATTCTAACAAACTGACCCCAAACTTGATCTGAAATATTATATCTGTCTTTATAGTATAAAGTAAATCACTATTTACCCGTTTTATAGGTTTGGAGTTTTTTAATTAATGAAAACCTAAAACTTTTATAAGCAGCGACATATGAACTAACGGTAAATAGAAAATGTTTTTAATATTGTTGTGTAGAGAGTGAGAGACAGTGAAATTATAGTCTGGGAAACGCATACAAAAGTGTGTCCCAGTTAGTGTTAGGTCCCATTTCTTTGTTAATGTTAGTTACTGTTGCAATGAATATTATTTTGTTGATCCTTTACTTCACGCCCAATTCATCTCAATTCTCGTTTCACCCTCACATAAACCACTCAAAGCAACGGGTTTTGCATTTGCATAGGCATTGCCTCACATTTCGCAGTTGTATTTGTTTGTTCATCTCTTTTGGACAATAGTCATGATGCAAATCGGATACAAACGTCAACTGTAAACACCTCGTGCTCATAGCTTTTGCCAAACAAAAATGCAAGCTGTGTGTCATCTTTGCGTCCAGACGTAAATGGATTAATATTTTTTGATTCAATTCAATGAACTTTTGCTGACCATTTTTTTGATTGTAAAAGATAGTGGAGTTTATTTTCGTAACTGATTTTCACGCAACTGTAAAATATTGACTAACAAAAACGTAATTTTTTTTGAGAATTATTTGCTTTGATGCTATGGTATTATTTTTCTGCTGTCAGTTTCTTTTGTGGCCGAAAAGGCAAAGTTGAAAATAAAAATACGATAATTTATTGCATTAGCTGTCTGTGAGTTTTGCTTTTGTAGAAACGATGAAAGACTTGAAATATCAATAGAGAGCTCTGGTGCACACAAATCTCCGTTTTCATCTTTTATTTTCTGTTTAAAGGCGAGGGTGTACTGTACTGTCACTGTACCGAAATAGTGTCTCTGTACCGCTTCTGCAGTACAACTCAGAAGTGTATCTATACTTCTATACTCTTATTTTTGATGATATGTTTGACAATTGAGTAGGCGTTCATAGTAATTGAATGTACAGAACTAGAGTTATCTTTCTTTTATGTAGAAAATCTATATTTGAATGACAAATGTTGAGAACACTCGCCAACAGGAACCTTAATAATCACTTGTACTCATTGTGAAGCCTGTGACTAAAAACTGACACACAATGTTTAGCTGTTTTGCTTACACCTGCAGCTGCAAACATTTTACAAGTAATAATGGGCTCTAAATGATCAACACATACAGTATCACAGCGCACATACACACTGTATGTTGAATGTGATGAAATCCAGCTTTAAGGCAATTTTTTGTTTGCTATGAAAACAAAATTAATAGCACTGAATATAAGCTTTATCTGACACTTTATTGTGTACCGCTGGGGAAGAGAGGGTTGTAATGGGTTTTAACCCAAAGCAATGTTAACTGCCATAATAAGCAGTGCTGCGATAGTACTAACGTTACTGTTACTGTTACTTCTACAGTAGTACTGTATGTGATACTAACTGACATACTAATACTGTAGTGATCAACGCTCAGTTCGGATTCATTTTATTCACAAAAGCACTTTTGTTGCTTATTGTGAATGCTATGCGGTTTTCGGTTTTGAGCGTTTCAAATACAATAAGTATTATATAATGTTCGACTATCATAGAGTCGCTACAGATTATACTCAAGTGAATGGGATGTTCATCTCATTGCTAATAACGAGTCTCTGAGTCTCTGCATCTGCAGCTAAACATAATTTGTTTGCAACCAAATCCAAGTGCGTATCAAATTGATGTATCTCTACCATAACGCGCATTTCACTAAACAGCTCTTACGCTGAGAACAATTCGCAGTAAATATAAGTTTTCAGTATTGAATATAAAATACATAATACATATACCATCGCTAATCCGAAAGACTTAGTCAGACACGTGTTGTCTCAGATGAGGCTAACGTTAACGGAGAGCTCAACACCGAACACGTGCCTCGACTGACGACGAGAGCGTCTCGTATTTACATCGATGTGAAAATGTGACCATTTCTACCATTCAAATGTTCAGTTTATTATTTAAAAAGGAGCTCGTAGTCAACATGCATATGCAAATCTATCCGGCATTGATATTGTTTTCTGTTTTTCTATTCAAATTTACTGCATAAGTTTTTCATTGACGATATTTTACTTTATCCGGTGTTTATAAAACAAGTCTCGTATTTTTATTCGATATATCCAAACAAAATTAGTTCTATAATTTAAAATTTTATATCAGTTAAGGATTTATTCATATTTATGAATTTAATTATGGTATAGCCTTTGGTTGCAATTATGGATCAGTGTTTTTACTCTCTAGTATCGAATTAATATCAAGAATCTGGAATCACTTGTTCACATTTTTTTAAACACAGAGATTATAAATTTTTGATTTTTTATGTGTAAAATCTAACCATAAGGTCTGTGAAGTCAAAAGTTGCGTTAAATTGTTAAAAACAATAATTTAAAAAAATATTGTGTGACTAAAATTTTAATAAAATTTAATAAGTTCTTTATTTAACTTTATTAGCTTTTTATTAGTTCTAGTGTTTATTTATAAAAATCTTATTAAAAAATTTATTTTACATTAATTGGTACATTACTTTTGCATACACTAATTAGATTTGGAAATTAATTAGAATTTTTTAATTTGCAAAAAAATCAAATTAAATATTATTTTACTTGAAAACAAATTCACAATTTAAATAAATGTACGCAATTAACACTCAAACTAAATTTCTTACTAAATTGTTAGCGAGAATCAACTCTAAACATGTCTTAATTGAGTATTTCGTTATTTGGCGGAAATTTTTTTCATACGTTACCGAAATAGAAAAACCGGATTTAACACATTTGTGTTAGTTTCCTATTTGTTATATAATTTATATGTAATCGTTTCACGTTTCACTTACGAGTAGTTAATACGTGCACATTTTTCTTTATACTTCTATATATTATTCATAAACTATTGTCATTCAATAGCCAGGTATTGTTAGCGTTAATGTTAGCTTATTATTTTAGCACTCAAAATATGATCCGTTTATGACTGAAGCACTAACTTTTCTTTAATGTACTTAATTTTAAGATTTTTTAATTTTTTGCTTCACTGTATTTTAGAAAATAGGTAATTTATATACCTAGTCGTAGAACAATATAGTTTTGTTATTATCTATTAATCAATTAATTAATATTTGAATTTTTTAAAAATCCATACAATTATCAATTATAATAAAATTTAATATATATATATTTAAGCGTATATTCTTTTTATTAATTACAAAAGTTTGCTAAAATTAAAAATTAAAAATAATTTATAATCTTCTTTCATACTGCATAAATCTCTACTTTAAAAAAAGAATAATTCGAAAGTAGTTTAAAATAATGTTAAGCTTAAGTATTATGTTTAGAAAATTTTATAATTAAACAGAATTAAATTTTAAAAGTTAAAAATTAATCTTATTTCGATTAAGGGATTAATTTTAAGCTTCGCTTCAACAATCTTAGCAATTGATATTGTTGTTAAGTAATAACATTTGAAATTGTTTATTATTTTATTGAAACGAAATCAGTATTGATTATGTGATTATGTTTGCAATCAAATCAATGATATCTGCTATATATTTAATGACTATCTATTTGTGTGAATAATTAAAGGTTTAAAAATGTTTGTTAGTGTCTAATTCATTAACGAGTTCCCACCCAAAAGGTCGCAATATAGGATTTCTATTGGCGAAAAATATACGCTAGAAATGTCTCTCCATTGGCTCACTATATGATGTGAATAAAAATGCTTAGGCTTGCGAAGTGCGCTCTGGTCTAGTGAAAGTGAAAGTGAGAGTGAGTGAGCGAGTGAGTGAGAGAGAGGGAGAACGAGAGAGTTTTCAATCGATATGATTCCTCTCGAGTCAGTATATATAAATTGGTAACTCTATCACACACATCTCATCGACTTACTCATCCATGTCTTTGTGAAATTTTCAACTTTTTCTCATTTAATATCAACTCTATGCTAATTGTTAGTTTGTGTCATACTCTAATTGTTTTTATCTTCCGTTTTAGAAATACAACTTTTTCTAATTTATTCATTTTAACATAAATATTGTGCTGAGTTGTGACACTTCTTCATTCTAGTTAATGTCAACTGCTATCTGGCTTTTTATAAATGTTTTTCCACAGTTTGCCTGTTGCGGCGATTATCACTTAACTTTTGATACATTGAATCTTGTTTCTCAACTTAATTAAAATATACTGAAGTTTATATGCATACTGTTTTCAAAGCTGAACCTTCGGACCAACATTTGCCCACAAGTTTACATACTGTAATGCCACCAATTACTGATACATTCCATTCAACCAAAAACGTGAACCTGTCCACAATGCTGTTCACCGGTAATTGCGTTTTTCTTTATCTCCCATTTACTTACTCTATTGTTATCTCTGCAAACGCACTGTGTTTTAATTACTTTTGCGAAACAAATTATTTGATCAATAAATATAAACCTAAATTGAATTTTTATTCTGTTTAGATTCATCATATAAGGGTGCGTGGGGTTCACCATCGCCTTCTCCCAGTCAAGGTATACATGTTCTCTCTTTTACTGTATATTTATATAGTCTGTATACAATTATTTTTTCCTAATTCTTTAAATTAAATAATCATACATTTATTCGCGTTTTGTATCTCGCAATAACATTACTAAAATCTGTTATTTCAAATTGTATGTTTCTATACTCCAAACAAAAGATGTAAAAATCGAAAAAATAGCGCTAAAGCGAAACATAAAGCAAAGTAATAGTTTTGTAGTCGCAGATTGCACTTCATTTCCTCACCTAAATTCAATTTTGACACTACGGGCTTAGCTATAGAAATGAATAGATTGCTGTTTATATTACATGGCATCGGTGATGATAACGCAACTCACCGACAAATAAGTCTCAGCCAAAAATTAGTCTCAAAGGCCTTTTATTAGTAAAGGTTTATTTTATTTTAATCTGCAAACAATAATCAATTGATAATTTTATATTTAAAGTATAGAATTTTGTTTCGAACCATAAGCTATATGCATATTATATGTCTTAAAGTAGTTGTTTATTCAATAATTTTAATATACTGTACAGTACTTCAGAACATAATTTAACGTGAATATGACTGTTTTAAAATACAATAATACGCATTTTTTAATTTTATTGGAAATTTAAATAATTCTTTATTATAAAATGAACGTTTACTGTACTGCGTGAAAATTTAAAAATATAATTAATAATAATGAATTCTAAATAAAATATATAAAATTTTAAATAAGGAATTGAGGAATTATTGAATAATTTTTCAAACACAAAACAGTAAACCGAATGTACACGAATTAGAAAATAGCAAATGTTAAGAAGATTTTTACCATTTCTAGACTAATTTTTAACTTTTGCAGATACATTTCTGTAAAAACTAATATAGTTGAATGAAAAGTTTTTTAATTGGGTTTTAAATATACCATTTTTAAAAGTTGAGGCTATTTTCAATATTTTAAATTATAATCCAATATTTTTTATTATAAATTTAAATTAAGCTCATTTACCATAATGACATAATGACCGAATCTAACATATTTTCAATATGATTGAAATAAATTACTATTTAAAATAAATGAAATAAAATTAAAAAATTGATGTTTTATCTGTGAAAATTTAGTACTAGTAAGTACTTTGATAACATTTTCGGTATCATAAATAGTATTCATTATAACGCTAACATTTTCTTTGAACAGTGATAACTAAATAATCCAAATATTAATGTATTTCTATTATATTTATTTAAAGTATAAAGAAAAAATAACAAGTTTTTTAAAAATTACTAATTTTAATGTATATATTAAGCTTAAAAATTTCAAAAATTAACAAATGAATTTATTAAACGTAAGAGCAAAGTGAATTTTGCAATAGAACTGAACTAAATCCTGTTTGAAATTTTAATAATAGATAACCGATTTACTGGTTAAACGAATTGTCGAATATTTTTATTCATTATTAGTTAAACAGCTAATTTATTAAAATTATTGCTTAAATTTTTTAATTTTTTATTAAATTGTTTTCCAATGTTTGTTGAATCGTATCGTATATAAGAATAAATTTTTGATTACACCAATCATATCGTGATAGTTCTGGTTTATAACATTGCGTGAGAATCTCAGTGAAGCATTAATTTCTCTACTAATTAGCAAAGTATACAAATACACTTTGATCTGCATATAAATGAGTGCTTATTATAATACATTGAAATGGAAGTAAATCACAAAGAATCGCATGTCTCAATAAGGTTTGGGGTGTTTCGGGTCAAAAGCGTACTTTTCTCATACAATAAATTTTGTTGACTTTTCAACTTTGCATTGGACACACCCAACAACCAGTTTCATTGTCAGTTTGTCGTGCATAAGCTCGAACTAATAAAAAATAGTTCACTATTATATGTTTTGACTTACTTATACTCGCAAGCACTTACGCTGTACGTACTGTCGAGTTATAGTTTTTTATTTCAAGTGTAAATGAGTTCAGTCGGCAGTGAACAGTCGTCGAACGCAGTTGAGCTGCCAAACTCAGGTGACAAATTGGACTGTTTATGCCTGTTTATGTATATCACCATATACTCCATTCAGGCTTATTTGTTGGGGCGTACGGCAAACTGTTTAGCGCGTGCATCCATTAGTTATTTAGTTTGCTTTTTTTTCAACATATTTTTTTATATATTGTTCAAAATGCATGCAATGAACGGTCTGTTATGAAGCGTACAAAAATGACTTAAACCAACGATAATAAAAGCTCATTCTATACAAATAATAAATACTAACTTTTTTATTGGATTTTGTTAAAACTTTTTTTTGTTGTTTGCGAAACTTAAGCTCTAAAACATGAATATTGCATGAAATTGTTTGTAAGACAACTCATTTCTTGGAAATAGTGTGTGCATTAAATAATAAGTTATTAGATAACATTAGTTATATACTTAAATGATGATGAGTGTGGTAGTGATGCAATCATATGATAATGTTTAATGCACTTCACTTTAGCACCAGATGTAAGTGACTAAAAGCCAGTGAATATAGCAGTACTGCTGCAGTAACTGATGTAGTAGTTAGTGTTGGCTTATGTGTTTGAGCCCACAATGACGTGCTCAGTTGCGTGGAACCACTTTCTAATAATGCATTCACTTATAAATAGGCAATATTAGCACGAAAGTATAAACATCTAATGGATAATGGGCTCTAATACTTTTGCTCTATATTTATGATTATTTCACAAATAATATATATGCTTGTAAACTACAAGTGTATTGCATGCTCGCTTGTTAACAGAAACGCTCATACTATGAACGTTATGCTCTCACTCTTACATACTGTACATACACATACACATTCTCCAACACTAACATTCATTCTATCATTTAACAAATTTAGATCTATAATACACACATTCAATAATATTATTTATTTTCGGATTTAAATTTAAGTTTTCTTGAGAAATGATGTAGAAATTCGTATAAATAGAAAACCATGTGATAATGGAATAATTTAAGAAATTTTTCCTATTAATACTTAGATTATTTAATGAAAGCTAATAATAGTAATCTCTAATAATGGTATTAATTTAGGTTATCATCACAATGCGATAACGGGAATGACAAAGGCATCATCACTTGATACACATCCACATTCGCATCTGAGGAATATGCAGGGTATGTCTAATGGTTAATGTCTAATACATCTATTCATCAATACTTTAAAGCAATTAAAATAATTTGGCCAAAAGTATTAAAAACTGTCATTAATAACGATTGACAATAATAAGTGATCGCTACACTTGATATAAGCTTGGAATCTGAATCTGTGATGTGATGTTCACTCAATTCTCCGTTCCATTCTTTGCATTAATATTCTAGCAGTGAATTGAATGGACTTTCTATAGATCTATGCTAGCATTTACGCATCATTGCACGCCAACTATTGTAGTTCGGGTCTGCCTCAATAGAAGTTAACTAAATGTTGTTCATTCTATCATACTATACTATATTCTTTGCTTCACTTACAAAACAAGGTTTTTTCACTCTCAAACAAAGTTTACATACACGTAATATCTTCTAGAAAAAAGTAGACAATTGATATATAAAATCAGAGCATTGAATTCAAACCATGTGTGCAGTAAATACAGTATTATATTTACAACTAAGTAAAAATAGAAATAAAAACTAAGTATTAGTATTATAGCTGCCAACAAGAAATCGATATCTGGAGCACTAAATATAGGCAAAAGTGCAACACTGACCAGAGAATGGCAATAATGCTAATATTTCAATATCATATAAATGGAAATTTTCGATTTTAGTTCAAACTGAACAAATAATTGTGTAGTTATAAAATATTGTATTAAACATTATGTCAAGTGATAGAAGATTTTCAATCGTAAATCGCATAATCTAATCTATAATACAGTACGAAAACGGTAATCCTATTAGTTATGATGCGTCTGTAATATAGAGTGTATTGCGTGAATGATAAACTCTCGCACCGCATATATACTGATAAATCATGACTCTTGCGCTCTCTTTACAATTCCGGAGTTGTGTTAACATTTAAAACTATTCTACAATGTATCTGATTTTATGTTGAAATCTTTTCATACTACATATATGGTAATCATATACATGGTATTACATTGATTTCAGTTGCAATACTTTCGAATATTTTGACAGCAAAATATCTGGAAGGAAATGGAAAAGAGATATATATTTTTACTTAAAACCATTTTTATAGCTCTACAAAAAATATTATTTTGTTCGCTTCTTAGAAACTTACCAGAATATATAGAATTTTTGATTATACTTAAAATCTTGTTCTCCACTTAAACGATAAATGTTACGGTAATTGTTTCCTAATATTATACTTGTTGTCAAAATTAGTTACATATGAATACAAAATTATCCGATGATAGGATTCGAGGCGTGTTTTACTCGGAAGATCAATCGAGTCACTACAAGTTACTACAAATTCCGGACAGGAATTGTTGAATTCTTTGTCAATTTCCTTCTCTCATCCGGACGTTTACTTCATAGTTAATGCCTTACTCGTTCATCCACACATGTTTTTGATTTTACCACACATATAAAATCAAGTTTGTGTTATGATTTTGTGATTGTATCACAACAATACGGATGTTTATATTTCAAAGTTAATACTTTTATAATTTGATACGTTATTATTAACCTCGGATTTTACAAAAGCATAAATGAAAAAATCTATCCTTTATTTCAAAATTGCATGTGTAATCTGATATTTAAAATTTTAGTAAAACATCTTTTTTTGGTTCAACGCACCATAAAACCTACACAATTGCGCTAAATATTACTAAAGTAATAGTAAAATATAATTAAAAAGTGAAATATTTAGATTTTGGTTTAAACGTTTTATCATAAGTTACATGGTTTTATATTTTAATTATCTTTAAAATTAAAACACAATACAGTCTACTTTTATGCGGAATGAGTACAGTTTTTATTGCTAGAGACCCATATAAATGCTATTAAAATAAAAATAGTGATATTTGGTAAAGATTTAGGTTGAATAATATTTCTTATTTTTAGTGTAGTTAATGGGCTTTCCATTAATATTCATAGAAATCGCACATATTGTACATGAATTGATACTTATTTTAATTTTAAGCCCATATTGTTAACTATACATTGTATAAGCATTGAGAACTCATCAAAGTTCTTAAAAAATCGAAACTAAGAAAACAATAAGACTGTTTTAAACATAGCTTTAAACTTGATTTTAATCTATTAAATAGCTGTCATATTTGCTTTTAAAAATAATATTATTAAACTATACCCAGGTTTTCAACTTTGGAACTTAAGAAATTTTTAAATCTCTTACGTTTTAATACCAGGCATTAATATACGATAAAATATAACTCAGACCATTTAATTTTGAGACACAAATTGGTTATTGGATTTGAAAAATATTTAATAATAGGTTTATATAAAAGAATTGTAAACAAAAGACGTAGGATTTTGCGATATTCTTTACTCGCACTTTAAGCAAACATATAAAAACAAAGCAAACATTGTTTGGAATATAAGCAAACACTACCCAACACAACGACACAAACGGCAAGCATTGTTGACCATTCGCGTCAATTTATGTGTAAATTGCATATCGAATTATTAGCAAAAGATGAGTTAGCTTTTGATTACTTAGAGCATAGTTTCTCTTTAATATGAGTTCATAAGCCATCGCACATCACTCTTGTTTACACAATCATAAGCATTGGCTGTTTTGCCGCATTAAAAATCATATTAGATTACTAATGGAGTCTTTCTCTTATGAATGCGTCACGTATTTAACATTAGATTTTTTAAATGATTTTTTTATTTTCTATTTTCAGATCCATATCAAATGTTTGGCCCAACAAGCAGTAGACTCGCCAGTTCAGGTACACCAACATATAACTGTATATCCAATACGAATATTATTCCAATCATAAAAAAAATTTTGTTTCGTTAGAGATGAATCATTTCATTGTGTATGCAATTAAAAAAATGCAATCCAATCTGTATTTGGTGTGCATTTAGTTTTCACATAGCATAACATATGGGATTTACGTGCGGCTGCTATGCTTTACGTGATTCCATCAGTTTTATTCATTTTAGATTTAATGTATTCTGCTTTCGAAAGTTTTTTGCATATATCATGCAAAACTGAATTCGTACCGCAATCGCAAAATGCTTCTAATTTTAATACCTAATCTATCATTTATATTAAATAAATGCTATTCGATTGTAATTCTATTATTTATAAAATTTAAATATTCGACATAATTATTATTTTTGACATCGCATGTCACATAAAGGAAATGTTTATTAAAGTTTATTCATGCTTTGCAGTGAAGTACTATTTAAAGCGCTAAATGCTAACTGGAGCTCTATTTTCATTCCAACCTTTAATTTACGTTTGTTTGTTCAATACATTATACAGTATAATATGTGGTACTGTATATTAAATATTCAAAATAATGAATAAATTAATAGGTCAAAGTAAAGATATTTTATTATTTGCGTGATTTATTTTTAATAGAAGCTCACATGCAATTTAGCGTTTAATTAAAATTTAATAGTTTCTAAAAGGCCTTTAATTTTTCGTTTGTCGTTAAGATTTTCTAGTAACGTATATTTATTTCTAATTAATATTTACATTAAAATTTACCGAAAAAATCTAATATATTATTCTTAAGCACATAACGCTTAATTTTAAAACAATGTGTATTTCAATATATTTGTGGTCATAGGTTCTGGTCAAATACAATTGTGGCAATTTCTCTTAGAACTTCTTTCAGATAGCGGTAACGCTAACTGCATCACATGGGAAGGAACTAATGGCGAATTTAAATTAACAGATCCTGGTATAGTACTGATTATTTAAATCTGCGCCAACTTTATTAAATTCGCAGGTAATTAAAACGTTTTTTATTTTTGTGAAGACGAAGTTGCGCGACGATGGGGTGAACGTAAGAGTAAACCAAATATGAATTACGATAAATTAAGCAGAGCTCTACGCTATTACTATGATAAGAACATAATGACAAAAGTACATGGAAAGAGATATGCCTACAAATTTGATTTTCAAGTTAGAATTTAATTACTTTTGATAATTATGTTAGTGATTACAGTTTATAGTTCAGAGCCTAATTACTGTTTTATATTCAAAGATAATATTTTTTGATTGTTTACGTATGATAATGTTAACGCAAATATTTATGATCGCATTAGGGTTTAGCGCAAGCAACACAGCCAACAGCGGCAGATCCTGCGGCATACAAAGCGGCGTATCAATCAGCAGACCTATTCATGCACGCACCTCCAGGTTATCCACATCCAGGCTCAGCTGCCAAGCATTTAAATTTTGCAGCCGCTGTGCACAGCGCCGGTATCTCTCCATCGACTTCTGGAAGCATATTTCCATCAGCGACGTCGTACTGGACAAGTCCTGGCGCTGCGGCCAATCTCTATTCAAACATAGCTGCGGCTTCGGCCACACATCACGCGATGCCACATCATCATCACCCAACTCATGTCACTTCGCATATTGGATCTTACGCTCACTATGCATGACAATATTAAACATACGATTTTATTGTATGATTAAACAAAACACAAACAAAAAAAAGGTATGCGTTCGCGACAACATCTTAACAATTAAATAATTACACGTTACTTCTGGAAAAATAAATGCAATTAAGTATATTGTAAAAAATTATTTATAATTGGTATACAGAGTAACAAATATATAATATATAAACGATGTTACTTCTAGTCTAGACATTTGCCAAAATTAAACGAAGTGATAAAAACGAAATTTAAAAAACTGTGGCCATATTGTTGCCACAAACGTCCAATACCTCTATTATACATTCCAGTTTATTATACATTATATATAATATATACCGGTATTATGTATAGTACATAGAGTTAGAAAATAAAACATTAAACATTCAATTCCGTATTCAAAACCGAAGTTTAGGAAATAATTGAAATAAACGCTTTAAAGTTTAAACGCAGAATTATTGTAAATATTTGTTAAAATTCAAGCAATTTAATTAATTCCAGTATTTTATCGTTGAATGTAAATTTTAATTCCATTTTTAAATTTCTAGTCACTATTATAATTTAGAAATTTACTTCTAAACTACATTAACATTAAAAAGATTTTTGTTTTAATCAAATCAGTGTTGATATTTATTGTAACGCATTAATGAATTAATGAATTAATGTTAATGCAAAATATTACGTGAATATAATTACATCGATTATATTTAATGTGATTTTATAAATCATGAACACACGATTTAAAAGATTTAAATAAAAATATTTTATTAAAAACATTAATTCGGATCTAATGATGATATTTGAACATTAAAACTAAATTTTCACTCATGATATTCAATATATATTTGGTTGATTAATCCGTCTGTAAAATCAATTGGTATTATAATCAGTTCAGCTAGATTTTTTGAAGATTGCACTATTAATGCTATGACACGTCTGAACGTTCTATGGTTTCATTGTGATACAAGAGTTTTGCAGTTTATTTGTAGTATAGACTATTAAACGCGAACCCCGACAAGAGTGCTCGGGCGGGGCCATGTTCGGGCCTCATAATAAAAAACTCGGGCCAAGCTTTGAATTTTCTCTGATTTTTATGGAATAATCTCTTTTTATATATTTCAGAAGTAGAAATTTAAAATGTAATGTTTTCGTTTAATAATTATTAAATTAATATTAACCAATAACTAAACAATTACCTCAACGAAAGTCTGTTAAAGTAGATAAAGTATTGTTTTTAGAGTAATATTGCGACGATTTTAAATAAATCAACTTTTAATAAAATGATTGATTGGGGCTTAACAGGACAGGCTTTTGACTTTAAGAAATAATCGGACTCTGGTCTGACCCAACTTCAAACATTCGGGTTTCTGTAGGGTTATGACCTAAAAATTTTAACTATTTACTAATCTAAGTTGTTTAAGTCTATAGAATTATTTTGTGTTTTTATTACTTTTTTCTACTCTTCTGTATACGTAATTAAAATTGTGTTAGCAGTTGGATAGAAGTAAAGATTTGGTTAAACGTTCAATGATTAGTATTTTGTAAAATATAATTACATATATTCTGATGTAAAATAGGATTTTGTTTCATAGAAATTTTTCTAATAACTTTTTGATTTAATTTTTCTATCTATATTTAAATACAAGAACTATTATATTGTGATGTAAACAAATGGCTGTTGAGTTTATTGATTGATTACATGATACACCCATTTAATTACCTCAAGGGAGCCATTGATAAGATATCACAATTCACTATTTAAATTTTTCAACAAAATGATAAAAACAAGAACATATATTACTTTACATATACAGTATTACTGTATCCACTAAATTATTAAAAATAGTTTACAATTGTTTTAGGAAATATAAAGTGAAATTTTAATTTATTTGTTTTATACGAGTCAAATATAACGATGATTTTTCAAAATGTTAAATCATAAACTAAATTAAAAGAAAAGTGCATTGTATTAAAACAAGAAGTAGATTTGACATAAATCAATAGAAACTGTATCGCAGTTTACGTCCCCATCTCTGACTGTTTCTGTTTCAGTTTCACAATAATATCAATCACAGTAAAGATGCACTGAACCGTACAATGCTGTAGCGTAACGATTAACAAAGAGGCATTAGAGGCGAGAGTGAGAGTGAGAGTGAGAGTGATAGCAAAAATGAGACTCAGAGCAGGACAGAAGGAGGGAGAGGGAGAGAGAGAGAGAGGCATGAGCTAAAATATTAGTATACTCATCTATGGTGTAATACATTAAATGTTGATCGTAGTGATGGTCGACCCTTATTGCTGGCAAACATGAATAAATAATGGAATATTGTTCAGTTGGTATATAAACCAAAATAAGTCCCAACGGGACAATAATGATGCCATAACTCAGTTTTGATTTCAATGGATTGATTTGCCAGAAAGAACTTCATATTTAATGATGAGAAGCATATGTATTGGGTTATCATATCATCACTCATTTATGAATATTCGTGCATCAATGCATACTAAAAGCTATATTAAAAGCTTACACTGTGTGTTACTGTGTGTTACTGTGTAACTGTATGTTAGCGCATAAATGCTACCACTATTTTCAATTCTATCGCATAAACATATTAATGCAAGTATTATTATTGAACGAACCCATTCATATCGTTAATTAATGTGAAATCAAAAAAAAGAAAAGTAAAAATAATCTACATATACGGTACTAGAGTGTATTAAATTAATATAAAAATAAGTTTATATTATATCTTTGAGGTAAATTGTTTTCATTTTCTATTTTAATTTTTCTCAAATATTAATAAAAAATTTAATAGATAATTATTCTGTATTTAAACAAAGTATATCATTACAATTGACTTCACATTTTAACCCAAATAAATTAAACATATAGATTATGAGCTCATTTATATACTATATATGGATAACGTTCATAAAGAAATACTCTTCCAAGTATAAGAATAACACAATCCTTTAAAATTTGTTTATAATCAATTAAACATAAAAATCAGGACAATTTCGGACGTTTTTTAAATAAAAATCTATTTTAAAAACGATTTTCATGTACTCTTGGAATGAAATTTTATTTTTGAATCAACTTTTAATTTAAATGCATTTAACTCACTGGATCTAAACCATAATTTGGTTTTTAAAAAAATTTTGCACAAATAAAAAATTAACAAATATTTTCAAAGGAGAGGATTTAAAACTTCTAAAAACTTCCCCATCCAAAAAGTATTAAAATTTATGCAACAATTTTTCAATTAAGTCTAATTTTCGGTGATGTCTAAATTTTTTCAGAGTTTTCGGAGACTTAAAGTGGTCTAACTTTGTTTGTAATTAGTTAAGTAATTCTTATATTTTAAATTCCGAAAGTTTTAATTAATTATAAAAAGTCGGATTTCTGAAAAAGTAGAGACTCTGGTAATTATTCATAAAATATTTAATTTATATTCATCGTAAATCATTAAAATATGAATTTACTAATACCCTAATGAGTATCAATATTTCCACTTAAACTCTATAAAAATCTATACAGTATAGACACGATATACCCATACGCTAACGCTTATGTAGACTCATCATAATGAAAAATAATAAAAAGGAGATGAATTTTTACTTCTATTCTTTTATGACAACTGGATCTGTTTTATGTTTACTGGTGCAAAGCTTCTCAAATATTAAGCTACACTTTTTTATCCTTCAAATTGTTGAGTGACTTATAGGGTATTGTTTCCTGCTTCCGGACAGGCACTGAGGCGCTGTCGTCTACTATTATTCTCTCTTTCCTTAGTAGCGACTAAAGAATTCTAAAAAAAGTTGTGTAGTAATATTAACTTTGATGAATCGCCTCAAAATCTAACGCTTTGTTTTTTGATTTGTTTTTATGAGTTTTTTATTACATCGTAAGCCCGTAAGCATTTTTCTCAAAACGAACGTCTAAACAAATACTCACTATTTCACCCGAAGTGGACGTAACTGAACGATAGTTTCTAAAGATGAAATACAGCGGTAAAAACTATATTATAAAAAAGATGTAAAGGCATGACCCGGAAACCGCCTTACAATGTAAAGGAAGTTACAATTCATGAAATCTTTGGATTGAAAACAAATTTTAAGAAACATTTTTTTTTGCTTTAGTTATTGTGACGATTATTTTTATTACCATATGTTGATATCTATTATTAATATTGTTTTGTGATACAAAGCTCTAATGATTATTAATTGGTTTCATCAGTCTTGTCTAAATAATTATTAATCGTAAGCTCAATTTTTTAATGAATGGAAAGTATACGAAATAAAGAAATGGAGTTTTTAGTGTTTTTTCAATTTGCAAAACACACAGAAAAAGCAACGTTGTTATCATCAAAGAAATCTGTGATATAAGTATGCAGTATTGATGACAATTTATTCTCATGAAAGGAACATATCTTCGATTGCATATAAAAAAATTCAAACTTGCATAAAGTTAAGTAATGCACGCATCGCTAAACATTAACTGTATAATAGCGTAATATATGTGCTGATGTGCTGACACATTGAAATATTGGGCTTATGGACGAAATAACTTACATTTATAAATTGGTAAAATGCAAATTGATTTCACTGACAGTGCTATACACTTATTTCTATACTGATTCTCTTTTATTTCTCCTATCATTCATGCATTTTGTTAAATCCCCAATGAATTTGAAGCCTGTTTACAATTTGCTGACTTCATGGCGACTGTGTTCTGATATAAAAAAAAACGTGAAGACTAGGAGTATTGCCAAATAGTATGGCACAAGAGGTTAAATAAATTCATTACAACATCAATTGCAGTGATTGTTAAAAATGCAATTCAATGTTATACTCTCAACATATTAGTAGTACTGACTTGTTTTTTGATTTCCCGCGAGTATTAATGATAAAACACTATTACCACTTCGACTAAACTTTATTAATTTACTATATTGACGTTCAATCGACATCCATAAGGCTTTGTTAACATTTTACTTTGTTTATCAGTGTTTAAGTGTGTAAACTTGAACTTAAATTTTGTTTGAATTTTCAAAGCAGTATTATAACATTTTTGCAACATTTTATAAATTATTATTTGTTTTTAGCTGACTTTATTTGTAGAGAAGTCCAGCGTATGGATTTGACCATGTCTGTCCGTCTGTCCGCCCGTCTATATTTACTAAATACTTGTTAATATTCGATTTCAAATTCTTATACTTTATGTTTAAAACCTAAAAATATGTTAACCGGTTAACCTGCGGTTAATAAAATTGCAGATAAAATTAAGAAACTTATTAACCGGTTAAAGTTAAAAGTTAAGATACTTGTCCAGTTAAGGTTAAAGAAAATCTTTAACTTTTAACCGATGTTTATCTCTAACATAATCTTTAAATTAATAAAGGGATTTTGTCTGTCCCTTATATTATTAAAGGGATTTGATATCTTATCCTTCAGAAATTTAAAAACCTGCATATCCATAAGTATGAATTAAATTACTAGAAAATCAACTCTCTTTGAATATTTCGTTCTTGGTTTGTTATACACATTGGAATATATTAAGAATTCATTTCGGTTTGTATTAATTCAACATCAATCGGATTTGATTCATTAATACGCTTAGTTTTATCATAAATATTTGATATGTTATCTATAAAATCACAACTATTTTTCAAATGAGAATTTCACTAATAATAATTACATTATTGACACCACAGCCTACATACTTATTTTATTATGAAAATCGTACGGTATATTAAAAACTTATTCATAAATCCATTGAGCAAACAGAACGGAGCGTTTATAAGTGTAGCATCAGATTTCGCTGTCATTTACTTGAATTTCAGTGGCATTAAAACCGTATTTCTGTAAATGACACTCTACTGTATGTCAGATATACAGTAAGAGGTAGACTCAACTCAAGTTACTTGAAGATGAACGCTCTCCGAAAAAAATCGTGGTTATTCTATGTTTGCATTGTTGTTGAACTGGACACAGACAAAGTGCTATTCGTACCATTACTGTCGTTTAGATAATTGCGGTTAAAGTGTTGTCCACTTATTACAACTAAATATTACAAATGATTTGATTTTCCAGCAAAGATGGCAAATGTATTATAATTTAGTGTAGTATTTCTTTTCTATTTTCATTGTACAGTATATGTCTCTCTAATGGATGTTCCATTTTGTTCCTCTAATTTTGTATTTTCAGTCTGAAAGCACATTAATCTGAGTCAGCGTTTCCTGTTAGCACTGAATCATTTTACTTTTTACATGGCATTCAATATATTCGTCTCACTAATCAATGACTGTTCAAATTTTAATTTCTGACTCGATTTTGATTCAAACAAAAAAGATTGTAATATTAAAAAGTTTAATAAGTGATTATTAATCGAAACATATGTGAAGTACTGTAACAATTTAAGGTTTACTATAGAAATATGTAAGCGTAAGGAAGATATGAATTGATGGAAATGGTTATTTGATTGGATGGTACGTATTGGTTGGCATAATGATTGTGAACAGCACTTAATCGGATATCCCCTTAACCCTTATCGGATGACTTTCATTTGTTCCTATTTTGAATGGATGAACATATTTTTTGATGGTTAAGTTAAAGTGAGTTTGAAAAAGGGACTCAGAAAACGAGTGCAGTTCAGTTTGAGTGCGAATTCCTTCCTCTGCCGGTTTGAGTTAAAAACCCTTCTTCCGAAGGATATCCTTTGCTTTCCGCTGCAGTCAACTTTATGCAAGCATTTACTTGAAGAAAACTTTTGCCAAAAGGATTCATATAGACATCGAGACTCGAGTTGCCAGTCAGGCTCCAGTACTGCAACATCCGTTTATAGCGTGTTAGCCGGAACACAGTCCATTAGCAGAAGCCATGGTTGCCATCAACTTGTTTTTATACAGTGCAACGCAAATCATTCTTCTGTACAGATCTTTAGTGTTTTACAGCGTTGTTGCCCTTTACCAGCAACCAATAAATGCATTTATACTTAAGCTCATTATTGATGGCTATGTTTTCGTCTTCTGTTGTTTTGCGTTGTTTTCTATCAATACCGCATATCATATATTGTTTTACTCATCCAACGAATACTTTCCATTCAAGTTAATCAATGAGCAAATGTTAAAAGTCAATTTTAAAAATAAATTAC
>JAQGAW010000663.1:0-25761 GCA_034698025.1 Phthiracarus crinitus
TAAAAATAATATATAAAATACTGAGTTATAATGAGTTACGATATATATAACAATGAGTTACTGTTATAATGGTCTAAGTGAACGGAAGAGTATCAATGAACAGACGAGAGAGAAAATAATTAACACACAAATACTTATACAAAAACATTGAGAACATTCTAGAAATCATGTCATTTGTCATGTGTTGGCGGTGTGTTTACCAGTCCACAAATTACGTGATGCGATAGTAATATCCGCATCACTATATTTTATCATAATTTCTGTTTTTCTATTATTCTATAACTATATATTAATCTAATATAAAATTTTATATTATTTTTTGAAAATTTATACTCTTTAATTTTGAAGACTCAAGAATTTTTTGGAGGGAGTATTGTAATATGCAGATAACAATTTTAATAATAATTTAAAAAAGATTTAACATCCTTTTTATCTTTTAAAATCCGTGATTATAAATGTCTAAATTTGATAACTTTATACTTTAAAAAATTATTATGATTAAGTAATTATTAAATAAAAATCTGTATAGCATTAATTAATAGATATTATGTGATGAATGAGAATAGCATATCATTTCAATATATCCCAAATTTTGTCGACGAAATAATAAGTGTGTATTGGATTGAAATTTTGATTAAGGTTTCTAGAAATTGTAATTTTTATTAACTATTAATTTTTGGAAGATTAATTACATAATATTTAAGTTTTTATAATACAATCTATAACTTTCCGGAACATATTTACATATTTTTTGTAAATCTAAATATTTTTTCTGCGTAATAACGATAGGTTTTTCTTGTTTTTTAATTAAACTTAAACTATTTGGATCTAATTGTTTTAAATGTTTATAATGCAAAATTTCAGTTTCTTCAAAAGTGCAATTAAGATCTTTTTTGATATAACATTTTAACGATCCTATCCAGACTTCAAACTGTTTAATATATTTAATTAAAATGGTAGTTTTATTTTCTTTCTTTAAAGTTAAGTCTTCAAACTGCAAAATTTCAGAAACGTTTACAGAATTTATTCTGACATATTTTCTTGAATTTTTTATATTTAATAATCCGGATTAAATATTAAATTTTTTTCTATTTTGATTTGTTGAGAAATATTTCTATGAAAACTGTCACATTGATTCCAAATTTATTGAATTATCATTAATTATTTTAAATAATATTTGAAAATAACAAAAAAAATTGTTTTCTTTAAAACAATTATCAGACCATATCATGTTTTTGGCCGATATACAAAAAATCACATCAAACTTTTAATAAAACACTGTGTTCTTTTGATGTATTGTTTTCTTCAATTTCATTCATAAAAAACATATTGAAATACCATTATCACCAATTTCACAAAAAGATTGATTAATAGCACATTTTTAATCTATTTTCGCTTTTCATATTAATTCCTCTATTATTAAAATGTGGCTAAAATTCTTTGAGTTGAGCGAAAAGTTTATACAAGTTATAGCAATTATTATTTTGCATATACAATTTATTTGGTGTTCCATAAGATTATAATGAGAATGTTCGGGATTAAATCAATTTATGAACTTATCAATTTCTTAATTAAAATTATTTGAAGGTTTTTCCAGTGATTTACCTTTTCTTTATTAATGTTGATATATTAAAAAAATTCTTTCAATTGTTGTCATTGATTTAATTTTTAAAATATTTAAAAAATTGAAAGCACACATTATTGTAATCTATTTTAATAATCCAAGTAAATTTATTTGTTTTTGAGTTAAATTCTTTTGAAATATAAACCAATGAAAAAAATTTTTTCTCTTCAGAGAATTATGAACTCCAATTAGCTCCACAAGAGCTTCACTCCAACTCCATTCCAACTCCAATACTAATTTTTTGTTTGTGTATTATTATAAATGTAAAACATTATTAATGAAAAAATGACACAATAAATTTGCTATATTTTGTGGAATAATTTGAGCGGAAAATAAAATTTCCATTCCACAACTAACTTCTTCATCCAACTCCATACCAACTCCAATGAAAATATTGATGACTCCAACCAACTCCAACCAATAACATTTAAAACTTATTCCAACTCCACACAATTCCAAATTAAATTTGAAAATTTTACTCCAACTCCACTAATTTTAAGCCTATTTTCTCAACTCCAATCCCTTTCCAATGGAGTTAGAGTTGCATATTCTATCTCTAGTTTGAATACATATTTTTAAAACTTATAAGTTTTTTAAATTTTGTTTAAATTTCCGTATAATTTTAATGTATTTGCTTCACAATTGAAATAAACATTAATAATAAAAATATTAAATTTTTTCATGTATTTTTTTAGACTTTTGTAACGTATATGATTTTCCATTATATTATTAAAGTCGTTACAAAAATAGGTGCAAAAACGATTATTTATCGATTACAAAAAAGTCAAAAACGTTTGAAAAAATTTACATATAATTACAAAATAAGTTGTTTTGCATAATAATATAAGTTTCTAAGTATAAAATTTCTTATATTACTGTATTCTTGTTGAAGTAATGAACAAATCGATAAAATTCGCTTATTCATGCTTTATTTGTGTTAATGTGCTAGTTTTTCTGTAAATTTACATACCAAACAAGCATAAGTTTATGGATACGTGTATTTCTAATCTTATATTACGAAACAAATAAATTCATCGATAGTATTTCAATCGTTCAAACGATTAGCTATAACGTATTTCAGGAGGATTCACTTTGCGCTTATACCCAGGGTTTCCCAGAAGGGGTGTCTGGGGTGGGTATACACCCACAATGAAAATCAGAAAAGTTGGACACCCCTAATATTTTGAAAAGTCAAGGACGAAAAAAATTGAAAATTTTGAAATTGTCCATCAAAACCGATGAGTTTTTGTGACACCTCTAAATTTTGACCAAAATTTCAAAAAATTAAAATTTACTAATGCATAAAAAAACTTAGAATATACTATTGCTTTAACTTATAATAAAAAGTGAGGTTAATATGAATGTTTAATATATTTTTTACAATCTTTATTATAATCGATAATATCTTACGTAAGATTAAAATTATGTGTAAGAATAATACTATAAACTCTGTAAATATTTTCATTCCCAAAAAGCAATTTAATTTAGAATAGAATGCATTTTTATTTTTTAAAATCAATAAACAATTAATGTTCATTATGTATTAATTGAATGAACATAACAGAAAAAGGTATGACAGCAGATAGAAAGCTTAGTATTAATCGTTTATCGACATTAAACATGTTCCACGCATCCATTTCTATGTCCTTTTCCATACTATCCATTTGTAATAAAAATAATAATAAATCTAATTTATTAGTCTTAATCAAAACTGACTTATCATTACATAATCGCCACAGAAGTTTTTTCTCAACTTTTTCAGTATCGGTGTGTATATTAATCATAATAATCATAAATACGTTAATAAAACAAAGAGACAAAAAATCTACCCAAAAACTGACTATAAAATCTAAGTTATACTTATGTGAAGGCAATGATATTCGCAAAATATATGCAGATATGCGAAGAGATGTTATCATAAACAATTCGCTTAATGTTAAAAATGGAAAAATTCCAAGAGTTTTGGAAACCGATTGTTTTGTTTTAATATACGATAAATAATTGCGTTTAAAGTCGCATAAAATGTCGTTCGATTCCATAATCATTATTTTATCGGTTGAGAATAATCTTTTCCTATTAAAGATATAAATGTATAAAAATAAATTACAGAATAAACAATTTTCAATTTATAATTCAAATCATTGTTAGTTAATATTTTCACAAATATATCGAGAAATATTGGATACTATTAATACTTTTTACATAAACTACGCAATTCTTAAATTTATTTGGTATATATCATTATTTTAACTGATAATAAATTAGTAACTTATTTATTCGGTTAAAATAACTTTTTAAGTTCAATAGACAAAATTCAATATTGAATCGTTAAATATATTATTATTAAATTGATAATAACCTTAATATACTTAAGCTTATATTAAAATTCAAATATAGGATACAAGCTGTTAAACTCGATCCAAAAATATAAATCCCGAAAAATAACTCCACAACGAACGCGATTATTAACTTCAATGGGTTTAACAGCTTTTGGTTAAATACGTAAAAATCGCGCTTTTTATTGTATATAAATATGGCATAAAAATATGCTGTTGTGTTAAATATGAATAAAAACAACCAAATAATAGTCGTGAAAATGTTGTATATCTTTATTCTGAATTTGTCTCTGTTTGTCAAATTATTCAAAATGTTTGACTCAATAGTTTGAAAATTTTTGTGTCTAATAAATGCGAATAACATTATTATTGTAGAAATTAATAATTTAATAAACCATCCGAAGAAGTCTATAATGTTAGCCAAATACATTTCATACTTATTACATGACCATATATATAGTGGCAACCAGTATATGTATGATAATACAACAAGCATTTTCATTGTCCATTCGAAGAACCATTTTAAGTTAAAATTAGTATTGGGTTTAATAAAGTTTAAACCATAAATCCAAATTATATATGGGATTATTACTGACATTATTAACAACTTAATATTACAGTATGTTTTGTAGAAGATTTTTGCTTATATATATCATTTATTTATTTTTATTGATATAGTGAGGAGTAATTTAATTCACGAAATATATAGAAGGCTTGGAAATGCAATTCTTAAAATTATATTTACTTTATAAAACTACAGGTAAAATAAGTACCGGTAATACTGTAATTAAATAGAAAAGGTTCGTCATTCCATAAAACTACAGATAATTTTTATTATGTTTGCTAAATATTATTTGTAAACAATTTTCAGACACTCATTATTTCTCTCTGTATTTTGGGTAGAATTTTAGATTTACCTTACTATTCGAAAACATCGAAAATATTTACCAATAAAATCGATTTAAACACTTAAATAAATGAATTAAGTAAAACTTTAAGTAACTATGGTAACATTAATGTGATTTTTAGATATTTTTAAAAAAATCAAAAATATTAATTTACAAACTACCGTAATTTAAAGTAAATATTTTAATAATTTACTACCTATTTTGAGGTTTCCCCCAAAAAAAAGATATAAAATGCATTAATATGGCAATTAATTTTTAAGTTTTCTAGTTTAATTACAAATAAGCTCAAATCATTCATTAAATAATATTGTTTGGTTTTCTTTGCTCAAAGACTTATTCATACATTTCGTATTGCATTGTAAAATCTTTAATATAATAATTATAAAATCACATGATTAGTCGTTAAATTTTTAAAATTGATACTAGTTCTCAAAACTTGACTGTTAAAATCATAATTAAATCCTTATGCATAATCAGCATATTTGAGCTTATTGCGATCATTATATTTAACTAGAGACCTGCGCGGGCTCCCAGCCCGCTCCCCACACCTCGCTCCTTTCCCGCGCGCCCTTCACCCGTATTATTTCCCGAACCCGCATCACTTTCCCGCGCCCGTATTTATTTCCCGAGACCACAAAACAATTGAGACTAACTGTTGTGGCAAAAACCCATGTTATTAGTATACCTTTAATTGGTTATGTACTGTAAACCAATAAACAAAATAATATTTTATGTATACATTAATATTGGATACATTGCAATAAAACAAAACTTAATTCATGAAAGGGAAATGAATGGGGAAAGCATCAGACATGACGCCGTTACGATCACTTTAACAAAATTATAATAGAGTATGCTATTAATATATACAAACATAGTAAAAACTTAACTCTCTATTAAAAACTTAAACCTCTATTAAAAACTTAACTCTACTCTTCACTCTCTATCAGTCTATCTCCATGCTATTCTTGATTTTATTAATAATGAAATATTATTAATAATATTTTTTAGTGATATTTATTATATTCGATACAATCTATTTTAAGATAATATCATGAAATTCCCTTACGATAAAATGTAAAAATAAATTTAGAATAGAATGGATTTTATTCTTTACAATCAATTACAATGCTATTATCAATTAGTGTTCATTATGTATTAATTGAATGATCATAACAGAGAAAGGTATGACAGCCGATAAAAAGCTTAGTATTAATCTCTTATCGACATTAAACATGTTCCACGCTTCCAATTCTATGTCCTTTTCCATACTATCCATTTGTAATAAAAATAATACCAAATCTAATTTATTAGTCTTAATCGAATCCGACTTATCATTATATAATCTCCACAAAAGATTTTTCTCAACATTTTCAGTATCGGTGTGTATATTAATCATAATAATCATAAATACGTTAATAAAACAAAGAGAAACAAAATTAAACCAAAAACTGATTATAAAACCAAAGTTAATATTATGTGATTTCGATGTTATTCTCAAAATATAAGTCGAAATGCTAAGACATGTTAAAATAAACAATTCGCTTAATGTTAAAAATGGAAAAATACCTAGAGTTTTGGAAACAGATTGTTTTGTTTCAATAAATAATAAATAATTTCGTTTGAAATCACAAAAACTGTCGTTTGATTTGATTGCCATCATTTTTTCATTTGTGAATAATCTTTTCCTATAATAATAAAAATAATAAAATTAATTTACCGAATTAACAATTTCATATTCGTTTGTCCGTTACTTTCTTGAAACAATTCAAAAAATAATAGATAAATTGAACGAGTTTTCTTCAAAAGCTGAATTCTTATAACAATTTAATTTATTAAAAAATAATATCTTATTATACTTTAAGGACAAAACGATTTTGTTTCCACAAAAAATAATATTTAATATAATGCAAAAAATTATAAACCTTAAAATACTTAGGCTTATATTAAAATTCACATATAGAATATTAGCCGTCATGCTCGAGCTCGATATATAAGCCCCCAAACCTAACTCCATTACGATCGCAATGATCTTCTTCCAAACGCTTAATATATTTTGATCAAATGAGTAGAAATCGTAGTATTTATCAGGCATTTTAAGAATGATATATAAATATATTGTTATGTTTAATATGTAGACAAAAACCCAAACAGAAGTTGTAAAAATATTGTACTTCTTTATCCTAAATTTGTCATTATTTGATAAGTTATTCAAAATATTTGTCTCAATGGTTTTAAAATTTTTGTGTTTAATAAATACAGTTAACACCATTATTGCAGAAATGATTAATTTGACAAAAAATCTCAACAAATCTATTATATTAGCCACAGAATTATCATACTTATTACATGACCAAATAAATAGGGACGACCAGTATATGTATGATAAAATACAAAATATTTTTAGTGTCCATTTGAAGAACCATTTCGAACAATTTGGATTCTGTTTATTAAAGTTTAAACCATAAATCCAAATAAAATATGGGTTTATTACTGACATAATCAACTATTTTTAAAACACTATGTTTAGTAAAAGATTTCTGCGAATATTTATATCAATGCTATCAAAAACGAAATATAAAGTTTTGGAAAACCAATTTTTTAAATTATATTTACTTTATAAAACTAGAGATATAGAAAAAAGTACTGTTAATACCAATGAGTATTTCACTGTGAAGGACTGCCAGTCATAAACAATGTGTTAATATAGATGAGCAGGTCTAGAGCATAGGTTCCCAAACTATGGGTCGCGACCCAAAATAGGGTCATCGAAAGAAAATATTGGGTCGCAAGTATTTTTAAAATTAACATTATCATTGGGTCGCAAACAAAATTTGTCTAATATTCTATTAAAAAAAATTATTTTAAATATAGGTTTTTTTTGCATGTAGCTGCAATTAAACATAAGGATAGGATGTTCTCACATGATTTTTATTTACAATGCTATTTGCACGATAATTCTAAAAATTAGGAAATTATGTACGCAATATTTCTTTATTTTTTTATTAACAAAAAATATGGGTCGCAGAAGAATTTTGTTTGGTTATTTTGGGTCGCGGAAGGAAAAAGTTTGAAAACCACTGGTCTAGAGGGTACTAACGAAAACTTTGACCTGTACCCGAGTTTAATAATATTTAAATAAAACAGTTCAATTTTAATTATAACCTTTATTTATTAATATTTATTTATTTAAAGTACCGTATTTAACTTCTTCCTATTTATATAATTAATGTTATCTAAAAACTTGGATTTTATTATACGTATTTGAGTTGAAATATGTAATATTTTTATTAATTTGGGTATCAACTCTTAAAGACTCGGACACGAACCTACTCGGACTGAGACTCAAATATTAAAACCTGAACCCGTAGAGACCCGGCGTGCCTTAAGTACTAAAATTCCTAAGACGAGCTTTGCCCATGTGTTACAAGTTTTTAGTTATGTAATGGTCACTTAACACATAGTCTATGACTAGCGTTATCAAAATACTCAAACAGAAATACTCATTGGTTAATACTATAATTAAATATAAAAGACTCAGCCCATAAAAGTATAGATTATTTTTATATAGCAATTAAATATAATTAGTCAAAAATATTCAAACGCTCCTTCCCTACAGCTAGATTGAATAGAATTTTAGTTTTATAATATTCGAATCATAGGAAATATTTACGAATAAAAATGTTATTAAACTCTTAAATAAATGAAATAAGTAAAATTGTTAGTAACTATGGCAATGTGGTTATATTGTTAAAAATCAAAATTTTAGTTTCCTAACTAAGAAATACCAATAATAAGCATAGGAAAGTGGCCCAAGTAATTGATTTTGAAGGTAATTTAACAAAAACATAGAGCATAATGGTTAATAACTCAACCAGTAGTCGTTTTAGGAGAAAAACGTGATTTTTATAAAACATTTTTTTATCTCGAAATCCGTTTTAGATTAAAAAATAATTTTTTCGCAAATTGGATCGGTTTAATAAGATTTGAATTATAAATTTAAATGATTTTTGTAAAATATTGTTTGCTATTTTTTTTCAAAATTAAAGTTTTAAAATAATTTTAAAGGTTGTTTTTGAAATCCGGTAAGACATAAACCGAGATAAATATTATAGCTCTTTAAAAGTAAATATTTACCAAAAAAATTGATGCTCTGCTGTATTTTTAAAAAATTACCATCAAAGTTATTACTTCATCACTTTCCTGCTTATTGTTGGTGTCTCTTTAATAAATATTGAAATTAATCAAAAAATGTGCGAACGCTTCTTCGAAATATTAAAAAGCATAAATTCCTTCATAGAAATTGTATGAGTGATTATTTTATATGAAGTATTTATTTTTAATACAATAATTTAATCCAAGAATACGATTGATAGACAAGAATATTTTCTAATGTGTTATTTGATAATTCTATTTTCATAATTTATATATTTATTTATATATAATTTTCGTTTGACTCTATTCCTAGTGATGATATATTCGTAATGAAGATAAAATGGTGAATAAATTTTTGTTTAACGTTATTTGTAGTTAAAACTTAATTTTCTTAAGTAAATTCAATATAAATGTAGAACTAATATATTTCTCGCTCAATCATACTGTACAGCTTTATTACCCTCTTTTAGATTACTTTACACGACAGTATAGACTGGTTTTCCAGTTTAATTACAATAAACATTAATCAATTCTTCAATTATTGACATTCGTTTTGGTCAATGTGTGCCAAATTTTGAAGATCTTAAAAATTTAATGAGCAGTAAATTCAACTTATTTAAACCACAAATTTGTGATTTTTATCTATTTTTGTTAAAAGTAAAACTTTTCTCGAGAAACATGCAACTCATCTGATATAGTGATTGGTATAGTAATTTTATTATTTAAGGAACTCGTCATTCGTAATCTTAAATAATATTTTAAATATATTGGTTTGTTTTCAGTAGCATACGATTAATTTTAATTTGTTTATATATAGCAACTTATTTTAGTGGTTATATTGATGCTATAAAACTTACAGTTTAACTGAAGCGTAATCTTTGCGCAATACTCTGAAAATGTAATTAAACAAATGAAAACACTATAGAATACAGAATTGAAGGCAAGAATTACGAAAACAACGTACAACGATGTCAAGGATGCGATCTTAAAGCAAAGGTTATCAGTTTTGGCAGTTTATTCTCTTACTCGTTAGTGTGACGCTAATGCACACGCTTTGTTGCAATTAATAATTTCTTCGCCAGTATTTTTTTTATTCATTCCCGCATACAATATGGCAATGTATTATAATTTGTTGTTTCCTGGAATATTTTGTTTTTTATAGCTCAGTTTTTATTAGTGTATTGGCGCTGTTGTATTTGACAATATTGTTATGTCCGTCCGTTTGTTAGTAGCGAACTTAAACTGCATAAAGATTTAGTTTTGATTTGAATTAAATATAAATCTTGATCACAATAAAATTTTCAAAACTAAATCCATGGGCTATAAAGTAGACATAAAACAGACTCAACATGATTTAAGAATGTTCCGTATTGTTCTTGTTTTCGATTTGATTCATAATTCTCGTTTTTTTGCATTATAATAGCGTTGCAAATCTTTCTAAATAATTATCATATCATACTATTTTTATAAATAATGTTTTTCTCGTTTTATTAATTTTAATTTATTGTGTTTTATAATTAAATAATTTACTATTATCACGTTTGTTATCAATAAAAAACTCAATAAAAATATTAAATGTTAATTTTAATTAAAACAAGAAAGAGAATGAACATACATAATGAGCTAACTTTGTTTATATTTTGAGTTAATTCAATAGTATAGTCATTCTTAGTGTAATAAATATTTTTTGGTATTTTAATCATTATTTCTATAGTGTTTAGAGAATTTTGATTCATTTGTGTTTTAGCTTTCGTCGAGTCAACATCACACAAATTGTTGAGCGGATACTCAGAATCGCGAATAGACGCGTATCGCAAGTATTATAATAGCGAATATTAGTACGCGTGCCAATAAACTATTAGGCGAAATAGTTTTAGAAGCGTTATTTTTAGCTCCAAATTTTAATTTTAAATAGTCCATTTTTTATTCATATTTGGCTTTTTCATATTTTATGTGCATTTTAATATATTAATGATCATTTTAATCCCATTTTTATCAATTCCGGTCCAACTAAATGTGTCGGAACCCAAATCGGGGGTTCATTAGCACGTCTATTGTACATTCAATCTTACATTGAAATAACAATTTTTTTCTAAAATCCAAATCGTAAAGTTCTATTTAATATGCCATAATGCCATTTAGACGTATCTTACAGACAAAACATACCTCGTATTAATTCAAACAAAACAATGCAGATTTAAATTCGCGATTCTTAAAACTAAACACATTACAGCTGTAATATTTTGATTATAAAATACTTATCGAAAATATTGTGCACATTTATGATTACCGTATTAGGGTGTGTAACACGCAGTTAGATAACAAGCATCAATTGTATATAACATGCACTCTAAAATTGCACTCATTTTTTCTTAAATTAAACTTTTTTACTTCGATAACACGCGTGTTATACACACTAATTTACGGTAGGTTTTAATATTGAAGTTATACACAAATAATAGATTCAACGTAATATATTGTAAAAGCATAATAATCGTTATATTACTCCCCATTTTATTTGATATTTCATATTTCACTTTTTGATGAGTTTATTATTTGTGTGTTTAATAATGATGGCTAAAAGTTTAAGCTTATAGGAACTCATATATTTTGATATAGTTATGCTTCACTTAAGCAATAAGCTCTATGTTTTTTTCAAAACTGTCTAAATTCGAAGCTCGGGTTTATGAGTAATTTGACAATAAAAGTCTGTAATTATTCTAAAAATTCAATTTAAAAATGTTAATTTTTTTGGTTGTACAGCACTTAATGAATCTAAGGTCACAAATCAAATTTTACCAAAATCTCGTTATACTCTATCATCGAAAATTTTATTATAAAAACTTTATAATTTCATTTATTTTAAAATTAGGACTTAACTTTCGCCATATTTATATCTGTTCACTATAATTTTCAAAGCTGAAGGTCAAGCTCAAGGTTAATTTAGTAGTTTTGAACTTATTGCCATTATTAATTGTAACTCATTTCAATTACCTTCTAGTGAAATAAAAGTAGTGTATAAACAAATGTTTATCGTCATGATAAGTCTAAAAAATAATAGTTTGACGAGTTTTGATAGTGGGTATACGGTTTGGATGCTATGTTTTATAAAACAAAAGTAAACGAATAAGTTTGCAATTTAATAGAGTTTTACACATCATTTATTTCTTTTTCATTTTTCCTTTTTTATAATTTCAAAATTCTTGATGTGTGAGCTTCTTTTGACTTTATTTAAAACTTCCTTATAAAAATGAGATAAGCGCTAGAAAGCTCGTTAAATTAAAATTTAATTCTTTTTATTAAACCGCACAAACACTAAAAAATAAAGGTTAATAACTGTTTTTTCATAAATCAATTTCGGTTGGATATTATTTTTTTATGTTTTGGAGTTTAAGAATCTATCATGACTTTTGCGGATTTAGTTTCTAAACTACCGTATGTTTATTTCCGAGTCTCACTTTTAAATAATTTTGCTAAAGATTGGATTAATAGAGAAAAATTTTATTTTGTAAAATAAGCCTAAAAACCATTAAAATTTTGAGGTATATCTTTATAAACTTTGGGTTTCAATTATCACTAAAGGAATAGGCTTATAATAACTCACACGCGTGAAATAGAAAATCCCATGCTTGCGTTTTAATTTGCTTTCAAAGAAATTTTTTCTTTATTAGTCCAATCCTTAGCAATTATTTAAAAGTGAGACTCGAAAATATCGGTACATTTCTTTATTAACTGTTTTTAAGTATACTTTCCAATTTGAACATTCACTTCTTTCATTCGGCATTAAGTTTTATAATGTAAAAAATAGTTATAGTTCTTATAATGGCATACGTTTTTTAAAAAAGATCGTTTGAGTACTTGTATTTTTGAGAAATAAAAAGCCAGATTTTATAAAAGTATTAAAAAATAAATATCAGTTTTGTCAATAACAAGCTGTTTTCAGTTCTTATGCTTTGAAAAGTTATTATTGTGGTTCAGTTTAGTTTTCTATTTTTCTTTTACTTTTTGTGCGCACTTTTCTGATGTTCACTTAATCATTCCATTAATCATTCACTTCCTTAAGTCTATTTAAATAAACTAATAAATAATTAAACGTTTTATTTTAAAGTCAAGATCACTGTTTAACGCTTTAGAAACCGATAAACTATTTTTATAATTTGCGAAAAACAAAGCAAACTAACCAAATAAAATATGCGAACATTGTAAAGATTTAAAAATTAAACCTAAGATTTTCCGGAATTCAAGGAACCGATGGATAATGCAATAGCTCTAAAATACTCCAATTATTTTTAAAAAATTAAAAAAATTATTTGAAACTATTTTAGTTATTCGCTTTAATTTTTAAATTTAAATCAGACTATAAGTTTAAATAATCAAAAATGGGATAATATTTTAAAATAATATATCAATTAAATATTTTTTTCAATTTATCATTAGAAATACAGTAACATTTAATATTAAACATTTCCAAGATAAGAATCACAAACTATAATCACGAATTACAAACCTATAATTCAAACTAATAACATTTAATTAATTCCGTGAATTAATAGTTTCCTACACTGTAATTCACAATTGAATAAATTATAACATTAATCTTTTTATTTAAATACGAGGTTAATGGGGCTCAACAGTATGGGTGTTGAATATTACAGTACATACTCATTAAAAAACATCGAACGAGTATAACCACGTAAAAAATATTTCTATTCTTTTTGGCTCATAACTGAATATGTGTTATATTTTTGAGTGATCCACGTATTTATGCCAGACCTTCACTTTTAAAATATTTAAACTCAGTTGTGAGAAAGGCAATGTACATTACAGTTGAAAGCAATTAGAAAGAGTTCGTAACACACTTTTTGAACTAGTTTTTTCGTTAACGCTTTTGCCACATTTTTTGTCATTTTCCGACTAAATCTTGTTTAAACAAATCACTGCTAAGTTATTCATAACAATGGCAGCATTTAATATTAAATAACAATTTTTCCACTAAATAACATTAATTTTATTTATATTGGAATTTATATTTTAGTATTTGAAGAAACTTAAAAAATGTTATTTCTTGGAAATCTAACGAAAAAGTTTTAAGAATTCATCATTTATTTAATGTTTTTTGAACAGTGGTCTTATCGAGAAAATTACATGCGATCTCTAATTAAATATTAATTTAAGCAAATTAATATTTGATAATTCAAATTCATTTTAAAGGTTAAAAAAATGATTGATAACAAATTATACGTAATATAGTGAACACTAGTTGAGCACTTAATGCGCATTTGCTTTCGCTTCTATCGTTGACGTTCGTGTATGTGGTGTTTACAGCTATTTCAAAGTTTTCGTTTTTTCTGGTCAGTATGTCTTCACTCGTATTTACTGTGCGCATAAATTGCTAAGAATCGTGATACTGATCATCTCATTTTTTTGCCTCAATAACCAACTTATAAAACTTCAAAAGTAATCATAAAACTCTTATAAAATTCGTGTACACAACACTTAACTGCGAATAACAAAACGTATAATATTTTTATAACTGGTAAACAGAATTTAACGAAATACTGCCAAGAATTTTATTTTATATTTTCGAAAATATTTAACAGTTTATTGAAAACTACTTTTCATTAATAAGGAAGCATAATATATTTATTTAATTAATATCTGCTTCACGAAAAAAGAAGTAGTGTTGTGGCTGTACATATTTGTTGGTCAGAATGGTGTCACTTCAAAAATACAACCACAGCCACATGACATCGTGCGAGTTTCAACTCACGCGTTACGAGATATTCGAGCCAGAGGTGACAACCGTTGTGATCGCGTTGTATCTGACGACCTCATTATTCGCGTTCGCCGGCAATCTAGTGGTGATTATAGTCGAGTGGTTCGGTAAGCTAACCAACTCTAATTTTCGCAAATTTTTGATCAACTTGGCTGTGGTCGATATACTAACGTCGGTATTGTGTGTGCCATTCAGTTACAGCACGTACCTGTATATGCGCTGGATTTTTCCACACTTCCTTTGTCCAGTCGTACAGTTTGTCCAATATATCTCCGTATTTATAAACACGTTGACGCTAACGCTTATAAGTATCGAAAGGTAAGGAAAACATTTCATCTCAAGCTAATCATTTTAATTCTAGAAGTGTATAGAATTCTAGTTATATAAAAGAAAAATAACAAAATGCAATCAAGTGAATGCTTTTTTTGTCAGTGAAAATTGTTACACCACTGAAAGTGTGTATCGATTTCAGTTTAAATCGTATAAAATGTGATGAAGAAAGAAAAAACAGAAATAAATTGAGAAATAGAAATGAGTTACGTATATCAGGCATCAAATAAGTTTTTTAAAATTTGTTCAGTTTGTTTACTTTAACTGAATTAAGTTTGCTAACGCAATATCAAACATTGATGATCTAATTAATATGATCTCTGAGCGGCTCATACCTGAGTCATAAGCTTTTGGCAACAAATGAGTTAAAAAAAACTTGCTTTGCCTTGTTTTGTTTAAACGATTTCATTTTGAAGGTAATGTCTAACTTTCCTAAGCTTAAATCTTTTACTGTTTTACATATTACATTAAAAATTCATTTTTGCTTTTTAAATCCTGAATATATTTCCAAATTACTATTTTTGTTTTCACAGTTAGTGGATAAATCTCGAGCTTTTTATTTTGAGATGTTTGTGAGTGATATTCTAATTAGAGTGCGAAATGGGCCCCCGCGGGCCCCCGACAAGAAGTATCGGGCTTTGTCGGGCTCGGGCCTTAAGTTAAGAAAATCATATCGGTCCGGGCTTTCGTTTTAATTTTTTTAGGCCCGATTTAGAAGTCAATTTCAAATTTTATGGTATATTATTAACAAAATAGTAAGATTTTGTTGTGAATTTTATTAATTTCAATTCAGATAACAGTATATTCTAATGCTAGAATATCCTTTCTTAACTACATTAATTGTTTTTACTGATTTTGACTATAAACTATTACTTTTTATTATAATTTAATTGTTTCGATCGAAAAATCGGGCCGATCGGGCTTTTTTAATTTAAATTTGTCGGGCTTTTGTCGGGCTCGGGCCTATGCTTGGCGGGCCTTCTTCGGGCTCGGGCCTTAATATTTTAATGATTTCGCACTCTAATTCTAATACAGGCCAAAAATATGAACATAGTTTGCCATCAATGTTTTGAATTACCTTTATTTTATATTATTATTTTGCTAAATTGCTTCAATAACTTTATCTAAACTGGACAATAATAGTGAAATATATATTTTGTTGCTTCGTTTTTCGGAAAATAAATGCCATAAAATTTAAATAAATATTGAATCAAAGTTTTTATTACATAAAATAGCTTAAATTAACATATGTCTTAACTAATTTTACATAATTTAAGTCATATGAAGCGCACAAATGCTAGTTTATGTGCCGCCGCTTTAAGACATCTATAAATAATACTGCAAGATATATAAATCGTGATTTTTAAAATTTAAAAATTTTATTTGCGTATAGTCCTTGAATATGATTTTAAAATAAGTTAAACGTTTACTTGGTATAAATCAATTCTTTTTAAAATTTTAATTTCTTACATTTTCTTATGAAAATCAGTGATGTAATCACTTATTCGTAATTTTTATTGACGTTTCGAAGGGTTAAATTCACCACTTCTTTATCAGAATTTGCAGACACATTTTAATGTTTAGGAACTTATGTTAAGATTTTTAAATATTATTTAAGCGCAATTCAAAACAACTTTATATTTGGCAATTCTATGGTTGAGCTAAATACGAAAAATATTTCTTACGTTAGTAATAGCTTTATATAACCGATATTTTATACTTTTAAATAATATCATAAACATTTGAAACGACGCTGATCTCTCATTTGCTTCAGTATTTCAAAAATATAAATTGTTATGAATTGTGCTTAAATAATATTAAAAAATCTTAACATAAGTTCCTAAACATTAAAAAGTGTCTGCAAATATTAATAAAAAAGTGGTGAATTTAACCCTTCGAAACGTCAATAAAAATTACGAATAAGTGATTACAACTTCGATTTTCATAAGAAAAAGTAAGAAATTAAAATGACAACAATCAAAGAAAAAATTTTAAGTTTTCGAACATTTTTAAAAATTCTTTTCATATCACAGATCGGGGCACTGATATAGACTTAGTGGCGACAGTAGTGTTTGTTACATTACGTCCATAGTAGTCTATTGACACCTTAAACGCAATAAAAATAAAGTTTTGAGGTTAAGAATTGTAACAAACAGCGCCGACGATTAAAAACACATCGGCGGCGCTCTTTGTTACAATTCATACCCTAAAAACTTTATTTTTATTGCGTTTAAGGTATCAATAGATCACGTTACTGTTTTTTTATATGTATCAATGTTCCGATCTATGTTTCGTATCTTAAATGTAAACTTCATTTTCTATTCATTACAATAATTGAATCCAATTTTTAATCCTTCAATATATTTCGCATAATGATTAGAGAATCAAAACAATAGCATATACATGTATATCATATGAAAATAGCGCTATAAATAGCATTAATAAATGACAAAATAGCATTTATAAATTTTTAAAAATACAAAAAATTTTAGAATTTTAGAAAATTTTATCAATTTTTTAATCATCCTTTTATTAAGAAATTTAAAATTTTTTTAAAATACCGCTTCTCGATGGCATTAAAAAACATTTTAGGTGAGGGATAATAAAAACACTTCAGATTTAATCGACAATTTAATCTATTTCAGCCAAAATTGCATTAAATAGCAAAAAAATAGCTTTCATAGCATTTATCATTGAAAATAGCAAAAAAGCATTTATAAATTAAGCTAAAACGGCTCTGTTTTACCTAATTTATGAAATAAAAAGTAGCAAATGCTATTATTTTGAATCTCTAATAATGAGATAAAACATGAAACTCTAACTTTGGTAATTGTTTAATAGTAAATTTGTGTTTGCATTTTAAATAGTTATAGACCATGTTATTCGTGCAGTTAATCAAATGAATAAAGATTAAATAATTTCTTTTTTAAAATAGTTAAAAAATAATGTAAGTTATAATGGAAGTATAAATTGTAAAAATCTTAATCCCATAAGATTGATATTTGTTTTTGAGTTTTGATTAATTGTTATAATTAATTACATCATTTCTTTTTTAAAAATATAAGTAAAAGATATAATTATATTCTAATTTTAGAATTATTTTATTGTCAGCTAATAAGTTTCGAATTAAGCCAACAGTTTCGACTGACTTACTGTAAGTCATTATTCAAGTCTCAATAGTTAGTGTGATTTTTTGCGAGCAGTGAAACATTTTTTGAAAATATGTTTACGATTTAAAAAATACAAGAGGGCTATGCAGCATAACTGCTGCATTAAAATACAAATATAATAAAATTTTTAGCAATTTATTAATTTATTTATTAAATGTTAGCTCGTAGTATATTTCGTAGTTTTCCCCCATTTCATACAAACCACTGTTTATTAACGACACATACTTGATGTGACCTTTGGTCTAAACACTGGCTAACGTTAACGTAGATATGTGTGTAACACATTTGCATTTACAATGCATTGAACTTTTCCACAATAAATTAATATGTACTGTACGTTGTGTTCAAACCCCCTAAACCACCCCTAAATTAAGGTTTAAAAATTTTTCACTATTTTTGCCGAGTCCCTCAGAATGGGGCAAACAATTTTTCTATTTACATTATACCCCTATCACCGTTTGGTCAGAATATCCATATCAAAAAACAGCCTTAGATTAAATATATAGATTAGTATCAGATATGCTTCAAGAGTAAAATCCTCTAAAAATGGGGAGGGCTTCGAATAGATTCGTTTACGAAAGAGGCGGACATAAGGACTGACTGATGCATTTACGAACGTAATTTTGAACGGGACGACGAAAACGCGAACGAACGGGCGGAAGAATGGATTGTCGAACTGACTGACAGATATACGGACATACTCACACTTCTGAGGATAACCGGATACTACCCTATTCCTCAATTCGAACACCAACGGAGCACAACATGCAGCTGCTTACCTCTTAATGACATATAGGGCATTAGCCTAATCTCAGCCTACCTTTTCCTTCACAACTGCCTTCAGTTGTATTACAGTTTTTACAAAAATATTTTCCCAAAAATTACCCCTTTCCAAAAACAAAGCAGACCCACATATACAAAAACATTTTTCTTAGCAATAATTAATGTTAAATATTGTTCAAAATATTTATCATTAATGATAATTATATCATTTTCAATGATTTAAAAATGTAAAGCAATTTTCATTTAACGTTACTTGAATGACAACACTGCAGTGTGTCATTCGCTTAGAATATCTATAAAGGCATATCTTAAAATATCTCTCATAGAGATCGAAATTGACAGAAATATTTGCTCCAACTCCAACCAACTCCATTAAGAGTTCACACCAACTTCACAACTCCAAAAAAAATATAAAACCGATCCCAACTTCACTTAAGCTCCACTCAAAAATTAATTTTCAACTCCAACTCCAATCATCTCCACTATAGATCATTCCAACTCCATTCCAACTCCAACACAAATTTTATTTATTTAAATTAAGTTGTCGATTAACATCATAAAATGTTTATTTTTCTTATTTTTTAAACCTAATTATTATCGATAGATTATAAAGATGTTTTTTATGGAAACTTTTTGAATGGAAAATAAAATTTCCATTCCATAACTATCTTTTTCATCCAACTCCATACCAACACCAATAAAAATACGCAGAATTTTTCTTGTTATCCCACCCGATCCGCATCTGCAATAGATTTTTTTAAACAATCCGTTATCCGCATATTTGAAGTTTAATGATAACTTTTAGTCAGTCATATTCAAATAAATAAATAATTTTTTGCGTTTAATATTTTTTACATATGGTACGATAACTTAAATAAAGTGATCACTAAACAAAAACCAAACAAAATTGAAAGCTAAAATCGTTCAAAAACTAATATTTACTAATTTTATAGGTTCTTCGTATTAGGAATAATTACCCTCAGATTCCTCTAAATAAAAACTTCTATTAAAACATGACTTATTATTCATAAATAATATTAGTTTGTGGATATAACTTGCATTATCAAACATTTAAACTATAAGAATGATAAACGTAAGCAATTACAGTATAATCTCTTAATAATAATCACGTTATATTTGGATTTTAAAAAATTTAGTTTCAATTTTAATATTATCAAAAAATCTTAATTAAACTCTATTAATAACGCTATTCTACTTTCTTAATTGAAACAAAAAGTTTTATTATTAAAATAAGCATTTGTTGCTTAAAATGTTGATATCGATGTTTAAGATTTCAAACGTTTAAGAGACAAAGTGTTAAGAGAAAACAAAACTATTTATCAATTATCACTTCAGTTATGGAATGCAATGAATAAATATTATTCGCGTATAAATTTGACAGCAAAGCAGCAAAACTGATGGTTTACCACATTTCCGTTATACGCGTTTTATTCTTCAAATTTTGATTAAATAAATAAATAAATTCTTAAAATAGAAACATATTCTGGTTTATAAGTTAGAAAACTTGTTTATAACACTCATTATTAGAGTTATTAGAAAACTGGGAAACTCTTTCATATAGTTTTCCATATAAAATATACGATTTTGAATAACATGTCAATTTATGATTTACCACTTGTTCAACACAATCAACGCAATCAAAGCAATACATGCAAACACGTATCGATTAACACCAATCAATTTTCGAAAATCGTGGAAAATCGTTAAAATCAAGTAAGAAATTCAGTGACAGACACTGAACACGGAAACGAAAATCAAGATCAGGATAATGTGAAATGCATTGAGACTAAAGAATTATCGAGAATTAATAAGTTTTTAATTGCGTCATGTGTTCTAAACATAACTCTGGCTGTGATTCCTATAACTATTGTTTGCTTTAATCTGACTGACGATCAATTCATATTAAATATATTGAAAAATTTGCTATTAGATTCGATTTTGATTCTAATTTTGTCGTCGTTTGGATTATTTAGTGTTTGCGTTAAAATCTGTTGCATCGAAATTCAAACTCTGATATCGTTCTCTGTATTCATTTTATTTCAAGTGTCGTATACTATAAGAGTTTGGATTATTCAACACAACTCATTCGTAATCATAAATGCCATCAAATGGATTGAACTTATTATATCTGTTACACTTGTTTTGCTATTTATTCAATTCATTTATAAACTTATCAAAAATAAATAAAATAAACTGTTATTCATTTTCGTATATTTCTTTATTTGATTATAAAATTTATTTTTAGCGCAGTTTCGAAGAAATATGATCATAAAAATTTGATGGCTGTTAGAATTATTCACTTACTGTAAAAATCTTTTCTTCTAACATGTTTGTGATTCCTTTTAATTTACATTAAAACATGTAATGCTGTTTGTCAATGCGTTTAACTGTCTTACAATACCTCATTGACTATCAATCAAAAAACTGTATGAATACAAAATATTTAAACGATTTTCAATTAATTTGAAGTAAATTATTACACCAATTTTATTACATAAAAAAAATCAAATAATTGGTGTTTAAACTCATGCAACGATTCTATATGTAAATCGATTGCCAAACACTTTCGAACCCCGAATTACTGCCATTATGAGCCCCGAACCCGACCCGACAAACATTTTATGGTCACCACAAATTGGAGGAAAGTTTAAGAGTCGGTACTAGAGCTCGAGCGCAGTCACTGATAGACTACGTAACAGCAGGGTGTCCCAAGAGGGGGGTCTGGGGTGGGTATACCCCCCTAACCAAAATTTTGGAAGTTCAAGAACGGAAAAATTGGTAATTTTGATACGTTTTTAGTCAAAAGTGAAAAAATTGTCGTTTAAATCCGATTAGTTTACCCCCCTCCCCATGAATTTTGAAAAATCCGAAAGGAGACCCCCCTAGACCATCCCATCATGGGACACCCTGCGTAACAGTCTAATGTAAAACTTATAAGTTTTGAAAGTTATTGAGTATAATTATCGGAACACATACCGCCATCTATTAATTGTTATGTTTTGTTGTGAATGACTTAACATTATTTGATTGAGTTGTGAGTAGTGTCAGACTATTAGATATATTGGTATAAAACTTACGAGTAATTGTTTCATTGATTCACTTCGTATTACATCTTTATTATATCAAAAATGGTAACAAACAAATATGAAATCATAGATAATATTAATTACATTGTTATTCGATAGAGTATAATGTCATATAACGGCGGATGTGTGATAGCAATGCGCGGAAAGAATTGCGTTGCCATCGGCTCTGATCGACGATTGGGTGTTCGCGGACACACTCTTTCCACTGATTTCGAGAAAATCTTCGAAATGGGACCACACCTGTACATTGGTTTGCCGGGATTAGCAACCGATACATTAACGGTCGCACAAAGACTTAAATTTCGATTAAATATGTACGAATTACGCGAAAATCGTCGGATAACTCCCAAAACATTTGGTTCAGTTGTCAGTAATATGCTGTACGAAAAACGATTTGGTCCATACTTCGTGGAACCAGTGATCGCTGGACTGGACTCGAAAACGTTTGAACCATACATATGTGGCTTCGATCTTATCGGTTGTCTCAGCGATCCAACCGATTTCGTGGTGAGCGGCACGTGCTCTGAGCAGATGTTTGGTATGTGTGAGTCGCTTTGGGAACCAGATTTGGCGCCCGAAGACTTGTTTGAAACGATTTCACAGGCAATAGTGAACGCGTTCGATCGCGACGCTATGTCTGGTTGGGGTGCCGTTGTCTATGTTATCGAAAAAGACAAAGTGACCGTAAAGACTTTAAAAACCAGAATGGATTAAAAATAATCTTTTTTATTGTAATTTCTTTTATTTAAACGATATAAGAATAAAAATATTGTACTATTGTTTAATTTTTATTTAAAGAAAAAATTTTTAATTGATTGTCTGCGCCTCCACTGATAATGTGCTGCGGAGACGACCAGTTAACGCATAACACTTTGTCCTGATGACCAATCATGTCATATAACGGAATGTTTGTCGACCGCGTATCCCATTGTTTAACAATATTATCGTAAGATCCAGAAATGAATTGATATTCATTAGTAGTCGACCAACATATAGACGACACCCATGACTGGTGTGATGAGTACACGGACTTAACGAGAGAGCCTTCGGCCGAACGAGAGTCGAACAGTCGAATGTGTCGGTCACACGAACCACCAATGATATTACGGTTTAATGGAGAATACGATAAACAAAGCAATGCTTTACTCGCAGTCAAAGTTTGCGTATTTTCTCCAACTTCTATGTCCCAAAATCGTATAGTATTGTCCATCGAACACGTGGCGACATTAACGATGTCTGTATCGGAAGTGTCTGTCATCCAAACACAACCAGTAATCGCTTCCTTATGTCCAGACAACGTAATAATCGGCACACGATTTTTATCGCTACTTTCAGCCATTCCATCATTTTTCTTATGCTTTTTTGATTGCTTTGAAGACGACTGAGTGTTCGCAGAATCGCTATCATCACTACTCATGGACCAGATTTTAAGCATCTGATCGTAAGAACCAGTGGCTATTAAGTCGTTATGAATATCAACGCAATCAACAGATCGTTGATGTCCGCGACACGAAAACACGTACTCAACTTGATTCGTGTCTGAATTCCATTTCCACACGATTCCAGTTTCGTCGTGCGAAACAGTGATAAACATGTATTGATTATGGTTTTGATGTTTTAGTGGAAACCATTTGACATGTTTGACGGGTGCTGTGTGTGCCGGTATTGCGATCTTATGCCGAACGCCATCCAAACCACTCAACTTCCAGATATGAGCCGTGCAATCATAACATCCGCTAATAATCCAATCAGATTCGGATGAAAGAGTGTCCACACAACTGACCCAATCGTCGTGAAGAAGCGAATTGTATGGATCTGGCGGCGCATCTTTGGGCACATATTCCAGTTGAACAGCTGTTTCATAGCTTAATCGCTCATTCAATACAAACTGTTCGATCGTTTCGCGCAATAGTTTCCCATTTATGAGAAAATCGAAATTAATGCGATCTGTTGTTAACTGAAGATCGGATCTGTTTTCGTTTAATAATTTGGTAATCAGTGAATTGAGTTTTTTACAATCGGTTGATCCGACAATGCTATATGGAGTGGAATCGATCGCATATTTCTCGTGTTTTGTCATAAAATTCACTATAAATTGATGTGAAGTTTGTTTATCCGATTCAATATCTTCTAATGATGACATGTTTTTCTTATATTATTTATTTATGTTTTCGTGACAATTATGCATATATACGGTACTGTAAGAATTAAAAAGCACGTGTTTGATAACTGATTACTACGCTAGACGTCAGCAGTTATTGCATATACCGGTATAAGTCTACAGTCTAATATAGGCTCATCAATGAGTCATCATTCATATATAATGAGTAGGATCCGTATAAATCAGGGTTATTGTACAAATTGCGCAATTTTCAAAATCAGTAGGCAATTTACGCAAATTGCGTACGCAAAATGCGCAATTTTCGAAAAATTCTATTATATTTAAATTTTAAAACAAAGTCAAATAATGCATAAAATATTGGAATAAAACCTCCTTAGCATAACTTTTAATTATAAAATCTTTAATTTAAGTTAAAAACAGCGAAATTTCCTGAAATTCAACAAAATTTTGGAATTTGAATATAATTCAAATAATATTTTCATTGTTTTTATATGCAGTATTTATCGCAATTTACTCACAATTAGTAAATTGCGCCGCAAATTGCAAAGTGCAACCCTGGTATAAATGCATAGAAATGCATGAAATTTGAGTTTTTCGATTTCCATGCATATATTAAAAATTTCGAAAATAGATACTATTTTTAACATTTTTAAGTAAAATAATGAAATAATTAGCACTATTTTTATATTTAGCTAAGTTTAAAAGTGGCTATAAATTCTGAACTAACAAATAACACAAAATATTGTTAGTTTTGTTAAGCTTTAAACGAGTAAATGTGAAGTAAATTGTCAAAACTAAAGAAAACTTTTTCTATTAAAAAACGAATAAAAATATCAAATTTTTTATTTCAAATATGAAAAAGCGTACTTGAATTAAAGAAAACTTAAAATAACTTTTTTATTTCTAACTTTAAATAAGTTATAATTAAATCTTTTTAATATTTTTATATTATTTTAGATGCTATAATCGTGCATAAAATCAGGGTTTCCCAAGGTATGATGATCTAAGGGGGTCTCCTTTCTGATTTTTCAAAATTCGAGGGAGGGAGGGGGTAAACTCATCGGATTTAAACGACATTTTTTTCATATTTTGAATAAAAACGTATCAAAATTTTCTATTTATTGCGTCCTCGAACTTTCAAAATTTTGTGGAGGGGTATACGGGGGCTCCATATTGGGAAACCCTACATGTAATAGAGTTTTTAAGTGCATAAATACATGCATATTTCTTTAGTCTTTTCGTGCATATAATCCGATGCTGATAAAGAGTAGACAATAGTGATTGAAAAAGTTCCATTACCGTGGAACGGTAGTGGAATTGAGATTTGTCCCGGTAATGGAGTGAAAAAAATTAAGATTGCCGGTAGTGGAACAGTAACGACTTTTTTGCTAACGGTAATGGAACGGTAGTGGATTTTTTGTTAAATTTCTAGAAATATAAAATCATAAAA
>JAQGAW010000664.1:0-25743 GCA_034698025.1 Phthiracarus crinitus
TAGTAACTGACCAATTTTCTGATTTTACCCAAATTCGCCATATCCCCCAGTGGGGGATAATGCGGGGGAAAACGGTATATATTTTACAATATACACTATAGATTTAGTATTCATTTTCTATGGTCTCGCTATTAAATGCGGCGTAAATTCATTTACACGTTATAAAAAGCAAACCACGTTTAAAATACTTTTAGTAATTCAAAATCAGTTAAAAAGAAACACATGTGCCATAAAAGCTTTCTCAGCAAATATTAAAGCTTACATTAAATATATTTATCTTTTTTTGCCAATTTTTAATCTAATAACTGGCGCTATGATAATATTTTTTGTTCACTCATTTCACATAAAATGATGTCAGTATAAATTTTCTATTAAATGATATGTTTCCGAATAATATTAATAGGAATAAAAAATACAGTAATATACGAAACAAAAAATAGAATCAAACATACCATCATTAGCCGAATGCGATGGTTTAGACTTCTTAGCCTTCCTTTGTGGTTGCGGTAAATCGGCTTTAAGTATAAAATCTTGATTAACTTCAGGCTCAATAGTTTCGATTTGATCAGAATTAGGAAATCGGTTTAAATTGAAATCATTTCCAGATTTGGTTTGTTCGACAATACTCTCTGTTCGCTCGTTTCTATAATCGCTGTGAACCGAAACACTCGATGACGACTCAGTTTCGTACAATTTCTTGCTTTCCTTAAGCAGTTCCAACTCGTCTTTAGGAATAATTAAGTCAAACGAATTTCGCTGTTTATGTGTCGTTAGATTTCCGAGCTCTTGTACCTCTATTTTATTAATTAATATTGGTTTCGATGGTTTACCGACCGTTGGTTTTTGATACTTGTTATTCTCCGCATTCTCAACATTATTGAGCAAAACAATTTCAGGCTCAGCTTTAAACTCGACGCTATGCTCAGCTCTACGACTCGTTGTCTCAGTTTGAGTCTCATTCTCATTGTGATCCGAATTATTTAACTCAAACAGTTGTTTGCCATCCGAAGCGTCACTCGATTTCTCTGCCTTTAATTTTTTATTAGCCTTTTTCACAGATTTCTCTTTTTTGTCTTTTTTCGGTTTTTCTATTTTGTTTGGTTTCAAATTAGTGTCGAAACTACTTCTTAGTCGTTGCTCTTCAATCGCTTCCTCGTATGTTCGCTCTCTTATGGCCAGAATTGATGTCAAATAGACGACAGCAGCAGAAAACGCCACAACACCGGCGCATATCAATGGTGTTTGAATGTCCATTATATAAGCTTATAATTATAATTATGACACAGTATAACAATATGACAGTATGTTATGATACTATTATGGTATGACACTATCAATATATCAATATATCTTAAATGAGATTTAATAATCAAACAAACGTTTAAGCAAATCTATTTTACGCCATTTTTGGTTGCATTAAAAACTTGTTAAACAACATTCTTATAAACGATTGGTTTGAATGCGTGATTGCGATCAAAAAACAGAATGAAATGTTATTTACTAAATGAGTAACAGATAGTAATGATAGTGATATTGTTATATCGTATCGTATCGTATCGTACAGTCAACACAATCACACACTAACCCTAACCCTAAACTATTACACTATACAACTCATACTATGCATTACGACTAATCCAATAATATATATTAATATATAATATATTAATGCGTTAATATGTTAACAAACCCTTCAACAAAATAGTTCGAAACTGTTCAAAACTGCGTTACACGTCATTTCCGGCCAATCAGACGCTATTTAGTGATTAAGTGATTGCTAGCTCTATAGTATATACCGATCGCTAACACTATTAACGCTTTCACTCAGTTTTTGTCGAGATTTTTGTTTTCTATGCGTGTGACTAAACCACCAAAATTTACTATAATTTGAACAAATGAAAGCATAAACAATATTTTAATATTTAATAACTAAAGTATTTAAACATGAATGCATAGCTCTATCATAAATATAATGACAACAGCGATATCTTTCGGTATAACACTCGCAACTAAACATAGATTCATCTAGAGATGAGATGAGCATTTTTATCGGTTAACTTTTAACCCGTTAATTGTCCGGTAAACCGATTAAAGTTGTGATTAAAGTTAATAGGCTTATAACCGATAGTTAAAATATAATAAGAGTTAGTCTTTAAACTCTTCAACATTAGTATTTTTCCAAATTATTTGAAAAATTCAATTTCTAAAAAGTTTTATTGCTTAGTTTATTACATACTTCGTTGATTTGTAAATCGATACACTTTTCTGAAGCCGATAGCTTCAACCCGATGATCATAATTTTTTGATTATACTAATTTTGCATTTTTCTAATATATATAAGGAAAAGTGAATTTTATTTAATATCACTATTACTGTAGTATTACACGTTATTAGTCAGGGTGTCCCAAGTGGGGGTTATAGGGTGGGTATATCCCCAAGTTGAAAAAGTCAATCCCCTTACCCAAAATTTTAAGATTTAAAGGACGAAAATATGAAAATTTAAAAAATTTTTATCCAAATATAAAAAATTGTCTACTAAATCAGTTTTTGTGACCCCCTTAAATTTTGGTCAATTTTTCAAAATTTATCAGTTAAATTCCATGTTTTTCGAGGGGCCGTGGTTTAGGATTTCGTTGTGAAAAAATTGAAAAATAAATTTTTTGGAAAAATATTTTGGTCAAAAGGCCAAAATATTGTGGCTTAAATCCGGTTACTTTACCCCAGCGTGTCCCAAGAGGGGGGTCTGGGTGGGTATACTCCCCCCAAAAGTTTAAAAAGTTGACCCCCCCCACCCAAAATTTTGAGATTTCTAGGACAAGAAAAATTGGAAAATTTTTTTGTCATATAGTAAAAAAATTGTCCATCAAATCCGATGAGTTTTTGGGACCCCTTTAAATTTTTGTCAAATTTTCAAAAAATTATCGTTTAAATTCGTTGTTTTTCGTGGGGGCGTGGTTTAGGCTTTCGTCGGGAAAAATTTTTTTTAGAAAAAACTTTTGGGCCGAAGGCAAAAATATTGTCCGCTAAATCCGGTGAGTTTGACCCCCCTTGAATTTTGAGAAAAGTCGAAAGGACACCCCCTAGACCATCAGACCTTGGGACAAGCTGTTTGGAATCCAAATAGTTAAAATCCTCTAACTTTTTGTGAAACATCAGAAAGTAAATCTAAGATATAAATATTAAGCACTTTTTTAAAATATTTTCTTAATTAAAAAGATTCCAAGATGTTTGAAACATTCCTAAACGTAGATTTTTTTGTCTTGAAAAAATCTAGTCTCTGGTCATGAAAGATGATCTTTGATTTTAAATTAGTAGGTATAGGTGAACTTAAAAAAGGTTTCTAAAATTTAAAGAACGATTCAAAATAAGGCAATATTAAATTTTATCGGTTCCTATTTTATTAGTTTGTATTTGAATTATTTAATAAATATCTAAAAAATATTACCGTTAAGTAAATAAATATTTTTGATGTCAAAAAACTACAAAATAACCAAATAGTATGAGTATAATGCTCTTATATTTACCTAAATATTTAGCAAAAATTCAATTCAGAAATTTACTTCTAATAAATTAATGATATTAAACCTTATTTAGTTGTTTTGTTTTCGTTTCGATTATTATTAAGATAAAGATTTTTAAAGTTCAAATTCAACTCTACTGTTGAGTAAAAATGATAAAAAATGAATTATAATAATGATTTAATAAAATAAAATTTTCAAAAATTACTTTTAATTTTTTTCCAATTTCTTTTTCTTTTAACCTTTTCATATTCGAGTTCATACGAATCATAAATAGTTGCCAACTCAATCAGCGCTAATGTTCTGATTTTTTTGTGCATATCTGAGTCAAGATCTTCTAATCTTATGACATTCGATGAGATAAGTCTTAAATCCTGAAATTAAAAATTAATTTACAAAATATATTAAAATTATGATCGTTACCAATAAAATTTGAAATATTAATTTCAATACTGTATTAACTTAAGTGCATTAATTATCAAATTTTACAGAAAGTCAAATGCTGTATCAGCATAAGCAAACAAATATTTAAACTTTTTACACGATAACGATTATCAGTTAATGATAAAAGTTGATTAAAATATTTACTTTAATAAAGTTTAAAATTAATAGTAAATTAATATCGATAACGTAAAATATTAAAAATATTATTGCACATCTAAAAAATGAATTTAATTACAAAAACATTGGATTTTATTGAACTATTATATTTTTTTACTGACCATACCCTAGTTATTCATTTAATTGAAACATTAAGGTCGTGAACATTTGAGCACTCGCTCTAAATAGAAACAAACAAATGTTTATATATTATAATGTGAGATAGTTTGGTGGATAAGTTTTTGCAAAATAATTACCCCTAATATTTTATTTTAGAAATTATTTTTAACCATAGGCTGAATAATATTTCCCTTGTTTTTTGCTGGAACTAATTTTAACGGCATAATTACATGTTTGAAGATGGCTTAAGAATAAAAAACTTGATTAAATTATACTACACTATATATTTTTTATAACAAATGACTATATTTTTCACATTTGAATGAGCCTATAAGTGAAACAGACAATGACTTAATTCATATTAATTAAGCTAATATTCGATTACTCCATATAGTTATGAAGAAAGAGAAAGTTTATTTCGTTTCATTAAAGAATATCAATAAAGGAGTGATAGATTATGTATTCGATAATTAAATAATACGGCACATATTTTTAAAGTCCCATTAAGGCTTATAAATACCTTTGAAAGCATTGGGTAATTATTAATATTTAATAGTTATTTAAATGAAAAGTTAAAAGAGTTCCTACATTTGTTCAGTTGAATAGCAAACATCATTTGGTATAGAAGTCTAATACAGTACTTTAGATTAAATTATTTTCTGTATGTTTCGTCTGTAATGTCTTCAATGTGCATAAAATTTATATTTTTTCTTTTAATTTTTAATATTGTGTTTGTAAATCAAGTGACATGTATGATGAAGGGTAAAAAACTACTATATGGTGAGAAAGTTATTTTCTCTGAAAAAATTTCAAATTCTAAATGATTCTCAAATAATTAAAGGTTTAGCGTTGGCAAGCGTTTTAGGCATCGGAACTCAGAGACAGCAACAACATGTTGGCCCAATTGCTATCCCTATTCCATATCCCATACAAGCAATGCAACAGTCGTGGTAACATTTGAAATCTCACAATCAATGGTATAATTAAAATATTTTGTCCTAAAATTTAGTTGTGGACATCGTAAATACAGTTATGACCACCACCATCATCACGATCATCATCATGACTATCATCATCATCACGACACTCATCGCTATGACTATGAGACCGATTTTGATTATTAATCATATTTATTGTTTTATGCAAATTTTTGAAACATTGTAATTCTTACTTGTTTTGCAATAAATTAAATTAATTAGAAATCGATCTAAAATGTAATACATAAACATTAAAACTACAACTCATATATCAGTATTGTCTCACGTAAATGTAATACGAATGTAAACTGAATATATAATGCATCGAAGTTATAGAAATAAAATAGATATCAATTCATCAAAGAGTACACGACTACTATAAAAAGTAATCATAATTACAATACTATATTCAGCGAAATTATATAATTTATTAGAAGGTTTTAAATAAAAGCTGAAAGTACGGTACATTAAACTCGTATCGCACGCAATATTGCGAAATAATGCGAAATATTTTGATAAAAAGTTAGATAAATACTAACAGTACCATTTCGTTCATTCATATCCCATCAATCTATGCATTCAATGAAGCAATCGATTTCTCATAATTTACTATTATTTTCATTAGGAATGATATGGCGGTTTTTTGGTTACGGGATAATCATTAGAAAAAATGTAATGCTAAATATATAGACTATATATAGAGATATATAAGTTAAACAAACATCATTAATTGAAGGTTTGTTGAACAAATAGCAAATTAGTTAAAGAATGGCTTTACAAAACTCAACAGTAAAGTTAATTCATATCTTAATTTGTGGCACAATCTTATATTTGTTATTATCGCAAAGTGCCGTTAATGCACATCATCTCAGCAAGAAATTTCTTAAAGGACTTTTTCTCGGAACACTGCTATCAAAAGGTTTAGGATCTATTTCGCATCACTCGCATCGTCCATCACTATTGCCGGTTCCATTTCCTATTCTAGTGTAAGTAACGCTACCGTATATTACTTAATATAATTAAATGAGATCAAAATGCGATTAAATTCAATTATTACGCATTAATGATATTTCAGAGGTGGGCCACTGTCTAATGGATTATTCCCGGAAACTGGATTTGGTTCGGGCTTTGGTGGAAATTTTGGAGGTTTTGGTTCTCCATTCTTATAAAAATATTTGAAAAGTTTTATAAGAATTTACTTTAAATAAAATATTTATTAATAAACATTTAAAACAACTCAAAACAATGTAATCAAAATTATTTTTAGAGCAAAAATATTTAATATGTATAGATTTCATTGACTACACGCGTAAGCTTATATGATAAAATCATTATTTATCATATAACGGTTACTTTTGCTTATTTTTTAAGAAATTTTAAATCGATGAACAAATTAAATGTTATTAATCAAAATTATTTTAATGAGAATGTATATGTCTATTATTAAATATTATTCATAAATTTATTATATCAAATTGAAAAAAGTGAAATTTCTAGTTTCAGATGAGGTTACAGATGAGGTTGAAAGATATAGCAGTTATTCTTCATATGATCGCTATGAACGAGAAGATGACTGGTAACTCAATCAATATTTTTTAACGTATCATCTTATTAATAAATAATAAAATTTTGTCATATTATGCGTAGTATTGTTTAGTCATAGTAGTTTGTGTAGAAATGGTTAATTTGTATCTATCTTTCAAATAGATTTAGATATGAATAATATTTTTAGTACAAATTTATTCCACGTTTCATAATGTAAATTCAATTAAATGTTTTTTAAGTAAACTATACTTATATTTATTATTCTGATCTTGAAATTAATTAATTATCGATTTTATGATTTTATAAGCTAAAATAATGTGCATTTATCCGTATTTAAAGGATATAAATATAATACTGTGTATTATACTAGTGTATTAAACTCCTCATAACAAAAAATTCAATCAAATTTTAAATACAAATTAAGTAAAATAAATTAAGTTTTTATTCACTTAAAAATGTCTATAAAAATAGTTAATAAAAGTTATTTTCGATTTCGAAATCTTTTAATTATATCTATAAGTAAGAAATGGCTTCAGGCAAATATAAAATTCGATAATCATTTTTATTAAGGTAATAATAAATTTGATAATAGGTTTAATCGAAACTGAATTGAATGCTAAAATATTACGCGAGTTTATTACATAAATCACAAAACTTTCAATAAATTATTTTCGTTGTTAAATATTTTTAATACATAATATGCGAAAAACATACGGTAAATATAAAAAATGAACATAGAATTAAAACAACACTTTATCATCAATAAAAATTGTTTAATTTTCGTTAATCCCATTAATTTGCTAAAAAACCTGTTAAAGAGATATAGTTATTGATGAATCAAATTACCTTTAACTCTTGTCTCGCATTGTTAACTCTTAAGTTCTTTATCATCACATATAATGTACAACAGAAACCACAAGTTAGTGTAATAACTTTTGTAAATTTATTTTCTCGATTTTATAATGATATTTTAAAAAGTAAAAAAATCAGAAAAGATTAATAATAGACTTCTAAATATAATATATATTATTATTATTAAAAGATGAAAATCGAAAAAAATATAAATAAAAACGAATCACGATTTAACCGACTATGACACGAGTCTGATACACGATTATATGAACGAAAGCCTGTATTTAGTTATTTAACCAAACATACATAATCATAAATAACCATTTAATGGTCACATCAGTCATTTAAAAGCTATCAAAAAACGTTTTCGATAAATATTGAAAAGCGGCGAAATTGGTGTTCTATTTTATATTCGGTAATTATATCGGACACTAACTGTAGCTAATAATAATTGCGTTATTAAATTTGGCACTGAATAATAATCACGTCAACGGCGTTATGATAAATGTGTTGTTATAAATAAGATGAAAAGAAAAATATAGATCCCTATTGTCATGATGACCTTCGAAATTATATAAGATTTTTTTCTATGAAGTAAACTTATTTTCAGTCTTCAAACTCTTCTAGTTATTTGTCCTGATTTTTTATTTGGATGTTCTAAATATTCAGAATTTACAAATGAGAATATATGTTGCATTAAAGCGATTTATGGGACCACCAATAAAAAATGAACAATACTATTGTTAATCATCTTTTGAGGATAAAAGGGCTTTCAGGTTCGGCTCGGTTTGCTGTTATTTTAGGATTTCAATTGATGATTACCAAACAGCGAACACAAATATCAAAAACACCATTATTTATAAAGATTTTCAGCGCTTAAGAGACGTCTCGCTTAACAAACTTTAGAAAATTATTTGCTATGGCTTTTGAGCATTTAGTTTCATTTGTGGTACACAAACAACAAATCTTTTATTTTTGTTTTTTTCTTAAACAATTAATTGTGATGTTTTGAAACAGTGAATAACGCAAGAAATTTGACAAAAGTGTGAGAAAGTTTGACTTTGAGATTTTTTTAAAATTTCAACTCAACATTAAATCAGTATCGGTACGGATCGGACAATTTTTTGTGATTTTCAAGAACAACGATGAATAATATAGTGCGGAGAACATCGCTGTGTTTAGCAATAAGTTTAGTAATCATGTGTTTTTTATTGCAAGTGGAAAATGTTAGCGGAAAAATTCTTAAAAAAATCATCAAAATTATTTGGAAGAAGAAAGTGTTAGAAAAATTTGGCAAATATAAGAAGTTAAAAGCAATACCGATTCCTATTATTTTTCCATTAGGAGTATCCAAAGCTGACGGGTATTTTAACGTTTGTTTTGTGACTTATATTTTAAAAACAAAGAAAAATCTGATTCTAATCATTTAAATTTATGTTTTTAACAATTATAATTTCTTTAAAAAAATTACTCTAAAAAAATTTGAAGATTTTATAAAAAAATTCTTATAACTTGCTTTTTAGTTTGGCAGTACATTATATACATCATCATCATCACCATTATAATGGTAACGTTTATTTATTTTATAATAATTTAAACCATAAAATTTTGATTGATTTTTTAAAATCAATGTTTTAATTTACTTATATAAAATTAACTCTATTCTAAACTGTACTACTCGTTAGCCATATTTTTACGATTATATAACTTTTGATAAAAATTACAAACCCTACACATTTATAAGAATCATTCAAATTTCAATGATAATGTAAAAATATGGCAACAGAGGACATAGTGACTGACTTTCCTAGTGATTCTGATATCGCTGGTGAGTCTGAACTGAGAAAATAACAAAAACATGCAAAAGTTTAGTGAAATTTCTTGAAAGCAATTAATCATGATTTCGATTAAATTTGTTATTTGAAATCTCATTTTATCATTCATTTTGATAAATAAACTTATATTCAGTTAAATTTATGTTACCGGTAATATTAATCAAACAGAAATTAATAAGTTTAAAATTATTTAAAAAAAGTTTCATTTTGTGAATTAATATTATAACAGGTAATATGTTTGGAACGTACGGCGGATATGAAGAATACGGCGGCGAACATGGACTTGGATGGTGGTAGTGATCCAAATAAATACTTTAAAAAAATATTTTAATGTATAGAAATTATTTAAAGTCAATATGTGCCTAACAATGTAAAAGTTGTACTTTATTTAACATTCACTTAATAAAAACATCTATTTATTATTAAAATTACCTCATCATATCAATGAATCAGAAATTACATATTTCTTCGTAAACTATACACTTTTTATTTAACCTATTTTGTTATGCTATTAAGAGAACAACATTGACCTGTTTTAGATGAATCGCATTTCGCAAACAATACAACACAGTTAGCCATACATAGTTAGCTCAATCACATTCATCAACCAATACTCAAAATAAATATGTTTTAAAACATTAGATCATTGTTGGAAAGCGTTAAAGATAACGAATGGATTATAATTCACGATTAATTGACACGAACTTAAAATTATATTTTGACATAAATGATTAAAAAAGTTTGATTGTGCTAAAAATAATATGACTAAAGATAAATTACATTTTAGAAAATTAAGATATTTAGCAAATCATGTTATTTCAAATTCTAAAAATAAAACTAATAGGATATAAATAAAAGTTAGTTTATGTATATTTTCTATATCTTATTGAAACGTATTGTTCACGAATATTTAAAATAAACATTTTAGTATAAAATTTATAAATACATAATTTTTATTTGCAAATTTAATTTTTAGTTATGTAAGAGAAAAGTCATAATAAATCACAGAAATTGTTCTAAAACTACAGAAAATGTTAATCGCAAATAACAAAAGTGTGTTTCACATTCTACTTTTAGCTTACGAGTTAAGCGCTTACCGTTGGATATTGCAATGAGAGAGTAAAGTCATAGATATAGAAATATTTACAAACATTTGAATTCAATTTGCAAACACTTATGTTATTAAACAATGATATGTAACAAATATGTGATCCTTGATTATTAACATTATAAAATCAATAATTATTTCAATTCGATCTTAAGAATAAAATTCGAGCTTTTTTAAGCCTTAAAACCCAAGCCCAAAGACAGTTAGTGCTCACGAGTTGCTGTATAAATACAGTGAGTAGAGGATGAAAATAAATTCAATTTTTTTAGTTCCACTCCACCCGTAATATTTTAAGCGATTCCCGAGGGACTGCTGACGTAGAAATAAAATAAGGGTTCCCGCAGTTCCTACAAATTGCACCAAAAACACATAAAACCTTAAGAAAATTTATAGTTCCAAAGAATTTTCACAATTAAACCGCGTTATGTCAGAGTATATGTATTCAAATAGTTAACTATAAAACTTAAAATGTTTAAAAACTCATTTTTGAAATCTAAAACAGGTGTATTTTTTATTGAATATGCTTACTAAATGAATAACGCTTTAAAAATAATACAGCGCTGCAAAATTTTAATTATAAAATATAATACAGTAACTATTTTTATAACTACCAAATTATTTAATTCTTGCTCCCAAATAACCGTTAATTTTTAAAATTTAATTTAACCAAATATCCGGGGTCTGATTATTACTTTAAATTTCTAAACATTAAAACTTGCCTGAGTATAAAAATAAAGTAAACTTTATAAAATATTATAAAGCATTGTTTTTATATAACTAGCAAACATTTTAAAAAATATAAATTGTATATATATATATAAATTAACAATAATAAATTGTATTGATTGATTAAATGTAATTAATAATTTTAAATTAGATGATTGTAGCAATCATTTTTGAATTAGGAGTTTCCTCTGAATTGTTATAAAAGAAAAAGAAAATTTATAAATAACTTTGAACACACATAAATTCCTGTTTTGATCTCTTCATTCATTTTTGCTGAATTCAGTTATTTTTTATCAGTAAAATATTATTTTGATCGTGTTTACCAGTAAAAAGCAGCTATAAATATGTTATTCATTATATAGGATGTATTCTAAACAGATTTTAATAATAATTTTGATCGATATTCTTAATAGATTTATTAAATACTCATGAAAATAACTTGCAAAAAAATTAAAATATAAGGTTACCCCTCATGTAATGTAACCTAATTATATTTTCAAAATTATCTTTTTTTTTTGCTAAGATGGTCACTGGAATTCATCGATAAAATTTATGGGTAATAGAGTTTATATAAGAAACAAGCTTATAGATAGGTTGAAGTTATTATCGCAACTCTTATGAGTAATTTGGTGGGCAATTTTGAAAATTTAAATTTTTGGATTGCAAACTTAATTTTACTGGACTTTTCCGAGAACAAGCGCAGGTTCATATTAGGAAAATACTTATTTTGTTGAAACAAATTATTTAAATAAAAATATATGGAAAAAAACCGTTAGTTTTATTAACATATATACAAAATTTATGTTTAAATATTAGACTAAATTTAATTTATTAGAATTAATATTATTTTCTTATTCTTTATACATCCTCACAAAGAATTTAAAAAATATGAAACTAATTTTATTAACTTATCAAATCAAATTTGATTTCACTATATTTGCTTATAAAATTCGGTCAAAACATCTCAATAAGCAACCAATTTAAAGCAAACCTTTAATACTGTAATTCAATAGCAAAATAAACCTGAATTTCTATTAAAATCATATTAACTCGAAAAATCGAAGACTATTTTTTATTTGTTTCAATTATTCGAATAAAGTTTTACAAACTTCAGCAATAAGTAAATGACGTAATTAATACCAGATAAAAGTTTTTCGATGATAAAAACAGAAAAATCTTTTTTAAGAATCAAATCTCTTTAATAATAATCTAATAAATATATTAATAAATTATCAAACACTTGATTTTTAAGTCAGAAATTGCAATTTTTTCCAAATAATCCGCAATAAGAAAAAAATTCAAACTAAAGTCATGAGTAAACCTAATCTACGAAATAATTATATCTTTGTTGTTAACGGTTTTTATTATCAAAAATCAGAAAATATGACACATGATGAACGACTTAAAGTTTTTGCGTAAGAGATAAATCCGAATTAAGAATAAAACAATTACGACAACCAAATAAATGTCAATACTTTAACACATATTCGTGTGCTATTTTTTGCATAACTTTTACATAGCTTTTCTATGGCTTTTAAAAATCCAAAAATAAAAGCAAAATGTGTTGACAAAAATTGTTTTGCTCCACGGAATACAATAGAGGAAACCATAAATAAATAGACGTTTTCTTTTATCGCAAATTGAACAATAGGTGGTATAAAATAAACACCTTATTTTAGATGAAAGCGTTAGATTTTACAAATTAAGAAAATTATATTTAAATCATGTAACAGTAGACGTCTATTATTATATATTTACATATCGTTTATTTACAATTGATTTGGTTTTGGGCTATAATAGGTATAATACTAAATATATATATATACTGTCAGCACAATTATATTTTTTTACTTAATTCATGTCACTCATGTGTGAAATATTTTTCGGTAAATTTGGAGAAAAGTGTTTATCCTAGTTTTAAAGAACAAATCCTTATACATGAGAACAGTTCCGCTCATTGTAGTGTGCGTTCGCTTTTTCAAAAAAGTGAATCAATAGACGGGTGAAAGTATGGTACAGGGAGTGAGGGAGTCATGCTGTTTAGCAGTTTGTCATTTAAAAACTATATAAACTGTTCATCTCTCTGTTCTTCGTGTCGCACATCATTTTATTCTTCGAAAGTGTTGTTTCGAAAACAAAGTCTTTAGCGTTGTGTGTGAATGCGATTTAGTAATTGAATTATCTTATCAACATTTTTTAAAATGTCTAAAAATATAGTGATAGTGTTAATTATTTGTCTAATAATATACCATTTGTGTCCACAACACACGAATGCCAGCAAAATTAAACTGATTAAGAAGTTTATAAAAGCGAAATTAATAAAGAAAACATTTGGCGGAACCACCAAAATAGTAATTCCTTTCATTATACCAATACCTTTCAAGTAAGTTTTAGAAAATAATTATGTGATTATCATTTATCATTGAAATGATTTACTTTTATAGGAAATCACATTCACCACACCTTAATAACCCTATGAGCGGTTTTATGCATATGACTGGTGGTTATGGTGGTTATAGCGGTTATCCGTACGGATATGACTCTCGATTCAATTCTCTTAGTGACGTAAACCAGAATAATAACTGGTTAATGGTTCCCGTAAATATGAATGAGTTTGCGAGCACAGAATGCAAACCGAACTGCCGTTAAATTTTGTATAATGTTTTTTTATAATAATCACTTCATAATATTTTGTATATTTTTCAGACATATAATCGATAAGTATTTTTTTGATGTTTTAATTATAATAGAGTGTTGTTTGTATTTTATTTGTGATTAAACCTTTTTTCGATAATTTATAGGATAATCAAAGTTTTTAATAAAAACAAGATAATGATTAAAGTTTATTTATCCTAACAAATGATTCAAATTTTTAAATTAAAACCATTTAAAAAGTTTATATTAATTAATTTTAGTAATAAAAATTAATATAAAGATTATCGAAAGCTAAATAGTTTGCGTCAAAGTAGTGTTTAGTTGAGGTATAAAAGGCAACAAATTTTTATTTATTTTTTTTGAATTAATTAATTTCATTTCCTTTACTAAAATGATTACATTCATTCCCCCTAAATTTATATCTTAGTCTAAAATAACATAAATAACATTTTCATTTCGAACTGATAATAACCTTAAATTTTTAAAACGTTTTTTTAATATATTCTTTAATCGTGGAAAAAACTACAAAATTTAATCTAAAATAATGGAATAAATTAACCGTATGTTCACTTATCGTATGCATTAGTCAACAAAAGTGAAATTTAAAAAAATATTTCATTATCAGATATAATTTTTTTTATCTTTAATCATAGAAGCAAATAAGAAAATAAAATTCAATAATATTTACGGTAAAGGAAATGCTGTAAATACGATAATTTCAAACTAATATTATAACTAACAATATTTTCTTATTTTAGTTCGTGAAGTGATAATTTAGTTCAAAAGTTTTCTTAACCTGAGGTAACCTTGAGTGAGTAAACCTTACTTACGAGTTAATACATGCAGTTAGCGGTTAACATGTGTAAGCATCGCTTTTAAAATAGCGCTAACATTAGCGGATTACTCGCATTAATATTAGACAATCAACTTTCAGTTGTATTAATTACTATTTCTATTAATAAATATGAAAAAAGAGTTGTATTGAGAGCACATAACTCAAAACTTATTTCATTTAAAATGAAAAATTAAAATATGATTGATATTAATTATGTTAAAAACTTTGTTCATACATAGCTGTTCCGCTTTTTTACTGTTTTAGTTCGCAATGCAATTTTGTAAATTGGTTTTTTACAAATATTTTAATAATAATTAACTAACTTATATTGTAATTAAAAACGAACTCACATTGACTCCAGAATACGGATGATTAGCTGTATTTTCAATGATGGTAATCCCTAACGCTTCGGGCGTAATATGATCGGTGTAACTATTGTTTAGCTGTCGATTATTTTCATCACTAATATTTGGCACGTAATCGTTTTGCTCTTTACGAAAACTTGACTTATACTTCACACTTAAAGTTTCAATGCCAGCTATAATAGTTGAATAGAAAATTCACATTACAATTACGTAATACTCGAAAAAACATAGAAACTGTTTGAGAAATGCAGACCAGAATCATCGGCCGCTAAAGCGAGCGAAGAATGAGAATTTCGACGATTGCTGTTTGAATCGCTAACTTTAAACGCTCTCTTATATCCCGACCAACTGAATCGCGACTCCTTTTTCGCGTTCGATACCGGATGGTTGTGGACATTAAGCGAACTCTTCGGTTTGGCATTACTGTCATCTTTGATTACTTTGAATTTGCCGTATTCTTGCGGCGTTGATGTCCTTCCGTGCGACAAATTCGGTGACGAAGATGTGCGTGACATCAAGTAATTATTTGGCACTTCTAAAGAGTAGCTTTGATTCCGCAAATCGTTGCCATCGTTTTCCGATAAATCCCTTTTTGGACTCTACGGGTAAAAATAGAAGCATTTCGTTATTTGATAATCACAATCATTGGCAACACAATCATATCTAACAGTAGCGTAAGTTGAACTGTGATCTTCTTTATTAAATATTGAGCGCACGTCTGGACGTTGTTTGATATTATTTACAAGCTCTACAACATCTTCGCCTTTTTTGTTAACCTTGTGTTTCACTAAATTACTTCGCAATGTATGAAATTTTTTCTTAACAGTCTTCGCTTGCCTATCAGTTAATTGTATTGGCAGTGATTTGAGTAAGTAGTCGTCGATTGACGCGTTCGAGCTTTGCGTATCACCTAAATAGTACATAAGGGATGTCGAAAATAAGCGGTTGTGTATGTATTTATTAAAAGTATTAGTGATATAGTAATACAGCGATCGCTACATCATGTGTACCTTCGAGTGAATGCACAATATCTTCAAAACCTGCTTCTCTCAACCAGTCTGCTTCCGCTTCGCCTAATATAACAATACATACTATGATTACAACCGTATTGATAGTATTCATAAACTTACTATACATCGAAAACTGCAATAATAACATGACTTTGCAGAATAAGCGTTTAACTATTGAATTAGCATAAGTTAACCACCACTTACTTAACTCATTAATTATTCAACATTGAAATCAAACGATAATTATTTTATTTTTACGTTTTTTTGTTGCGAGTTTTTTGTGACCAATTAATGCAATGCGCATTAAAATAAAATTATCAACGATTTAGGAAATTATTAAAAACCAATCAAATAAATAATTATAGATATATAATAAAATCCAATAAAAATCGGTAATTATAAAAATCACACGATTTTAAAACCACGAGTTTAATGACTCGAAACAGAAATGTGTTTTTTAATAAATAAAAATTCTAGTCGTGAAGCAGTTTTTATGTGATGAAAATTCTTAGCTTGTTTTACAACTTCGAAATTAATTTGAAACGAGAAAATGCGGTTGCATTCTGGCATAGCTATGAAAACCAATAAAAATAAAGAATCCAAATGGAATTTATTAATCTATGAATTGAGTGAAGTATTTTGAAAATTAATTCATTATAAAGTTTAGATTAAAAATTAAGTAAATAGAGTGCCGAAAAAAGCTAAAATAAACTTATGATTTAAACTAAGCTTAAATGTTGAATAAGAATCTCAAAGCATATTATTGCTGTCACTTATAATTGGGAAAAATTTTATTATTAATAAAATAAAGAAATTATTAAATATTACCCTTTGTTTAACTAAATATTAAACTACAGTAGTATATTATTAATTTCTTTAATGTAAGTTTATTAAAGAATTTTCAAAGAATATTTTTATTATTTTCCATGTTTTTGTGAGAACATAAAAGAAATTATACTATTTATTCTCAAAAATATTTTACTCCCTTATAATTAAGTGACTAATTTGATATATATTCAGCTGAAATAAATATGATATTAAATCTTTATAATTTAAATTATACATCACATATGAAATAATGTTATATATTCATCACTTATTCTAAATTATCTTGTTTTTAATGCTATTCTATGATTAATATTCGATTGCTTTCAAAGATGCAAAGCATTTAATACATTATAAAATATTATGGGTTATAAATAAGAATAAAATGTTTTTAATTTGTTGCAAAACGAATTTAACTATAATTTTTACTTTATATGAATTTACATTGAGATATATTTACATATATATTTTATCACCAGTTTTATTAGCGATCAACAGTATACTGTAATAATGAAGGTAAATTAAAAAGAGAATTAAGCCAACGTTTGTACGAGTATAGCATATACAACATAGTATATACAGTATAGTATTAACTATTCTAAAATATTCCAAACTGATTGTATAAACTAAATTCTAGAGAATATCTTAAACGTTAAATTTAGTCTTAAATTATGAATTAAAAATCAATTTTAAACAAATGTTTATATAAATTAATACATTTTACTTTTCTTTTAAACTTTATTAACTTGTAAGTCGTTTAATATTTTGACTTTAGGCAGCTTTAATATATTTCATTTTTATTTTTATTGTTATTCTACTATAATAACGAAAAAAACTATTGCACTGAAAAGTTTTAGTTTAGAAAAGTTTATTATAATACTAACTTTTTTCGAAATTCTTACTTTAATAAAGGAATTGTAGTTGTTTTACCATTTTAAGGGATTTAAAATGTGCAGCAGTACTCTGCTTACTCCAGCACTGGGATTTGAAAATATGGATTTATTAGTTAACTCAATAAAAAAAATAAAAAAAGCTTAAATTCAGTGCACCTTAGAAATCATTGCTCACACTATTGATATTTAATGAGTATGGTTAATCAAGTTCGGACAAAATATTTACCAAATTAGGGAGGGATTCGGGGCATCAAAAAGGTTTTTTTTTGCGGGCGAATTCGGGCCATTAGAGATTTTTCAAAAAAAATTTTTCATAATAATTTGGTTTTTAGGTTTTAATGCAAAAATTCATCAAAATTGAATAATATTTATTTAAATTTTAACAAAAATATATCGAATTTAAAAGTTAACTTTTTCAATTTTGGCCTATCTCTCAAATTTTAACAAAATTATTGATATTTTTGAAAAAGTAAAACAATTGGGGGTAATTCGGGCAAAAAGTGAAAATTAGGGGATTAAGGGGAAATGAGCAAATTCGGGGATTCGTGCAAAATCAATTGGGTTTAAATTACTAATTGTTCATATAGAAGTCCCGAAGGAAAATAGGAACAATAGGGATTCGGGCGAACCCGAATTTGGTTGTCCTTATTAATGAGCTAAGTTTTTAAAACTTCGAAAAGAAATCTTTAGCAAAGGTGGTAAAACTATCATTTAACTTTCTATTCATTAAAATTTATGATTCACTAACTGGGAAATTTGATCCATTAATTAAACACATTATTTAATCACATTCACTAACACGTAATGGCAATTTGAGTTTTGTTTCTTTACGTTCTTTTCTATATTTCTCGAATCACTCAAAAATTAGATATAGATTGAGTTTTCAATGTGGTTGTGGACAGAAGTGTTTTTATATTACAAAATATGTTATCAATTTTTAGCGAATAATTAATTATTAAATTATTAATTTAAACTTCAGATTTATTTTTAATTTTTATAATACTTTTAGAACTAATCTTTTAATTCCATAAAAAGCAACTTTAAATAAAAGTTTACATTGTTTTTATGTGAATAAATAAAAAATATGTTTAAAAAATTATACTTATATACTTTTCAAATTGTGTATGATTTAGAGTAACGAAAAAATATAAAAACAACAGAAACTTAAAGTGATGAACAGTTTATAATAATAAAGTTTATTAGATGTATATAATTAATTATTAAATCATAAAAAAATTACTCAATTATAAAAATTAAAAGAAAAACTATTGTATTGACAAGACTTGAAATGACAGAGAGATTGCAATTAATCCTATATTCACCAGTTTTAAAGAAAAACACTCAACAAAATCATCTCAAATAGATTTGTTTGAGCAATTGATAAATCTATAGAATAGTTTTGCAGCACTACTGTTACAGAACCGAACATTACATAAAAACAATATTTCCTAATCTAATCAAGTTTTGAATGCATGTGGGATTTCGAACCCTTACCTTCTAATGCTTTAATGGGAGCACACTCTTCGTCCAATTCATTGTAAGGTTGCGATGAATAACTAGTTTCACTAATATTATCGAGTTCTGCCCAAAAGTCATCGAGAAATAGCGATGAAACCGCTGATGAAGAATCCGGAGAATATTTTGGTGAACTCATATTTCAAAATCAATATATCACTGAATACACAAACACTGAAAAAAACGGGTTCTGAATCGAATCACAGCAGTGGCGAACTAAATTCAAATATATAGTTCAAAATACAATACTCAAGCAATTTTCGTTTAGAAAGTATGTAAACAATAGGATAATTAGCGACAAAAAAATGATTGAGGAAGTGTTAGAATATTGAAGGCGAAAAATGTATTAAAAAGCGAACGTATATATACATTGAGCAAATGCCAGTCATAATTAATAAGCTATATTTTAGAAACTTATATAGAAATTAAGTGAAAACCACTTCATTTCTATATATATATAATATTATAAAATAACTTCTGTCACCACGTATACTATCATTTTGCACTTTGAACACCTTTTTTTATCGACTTATTATTTCAGTCGCTAATTGTCAGCTATATATACATCAGTCATATTTAGTGCAACACAAAGCTTACTCAAACAACGGGATATAACGATACACTTTAGGGATGCAGACAATACATCAATCGAACCAATCAATTACAATAACGTCTACATTAATCAAAAAATTTGATTTTTTCATTAATTACCAAAATTATAGAAACAATAACACTCATAACAATACAAAAAAACTGTAATTAGCTTAACATTCATTTCAATGATTAATTATGTCATACACTAAAAAACTTAAGAAATCGACACAATAGTTGACTACAAAGCAATATTTTTTATAGATTATGACAGCCAACGGATTAATAATGTAATGGGTGTCGAGTTTTCGTTTACTTTTCTATGGCAGATGAAAGTGTAATATTTATGAACTGCAAACAATCGAAACTATTTTTGTGAATCATTTTTTAATCATAAATTCGTTACAAAGCGAAGCGTACGATATAAACACATATTATCTGACATAATAATCTTTTATTCAACGCCTATTTTATTTGCCGCTCCCTTTGCTCGGAAGGATAATGCCGTCATACTTCTGCTGAAACCATTTCATGGCATCATCTTTTCCGAGTCGATGTGGAGCACCGATACGACCCTTCTTTCGCCGTCTGTGCGCCACATTGAATCCCGGTCTTCCCAGCACTACGTAAAAGTCGAGTCCATAGATTCCGATACTGGGATCGTATTTGATGCCCAAATCTATGTGCTCCTGAATTCCGAATCCAAAGTTTCCGGTATCAGAAAAGTTGTCTTTTCTCAGTTCATACTCTTTCACCTAAAATATTAACGTTATTACTATTAGAACGTAATTGAATATACAATAGCAGTATTAATTTAATTTAATCGTATCAAAAAATAGTTAAATGCCAGTAATAAATATTGTTCTAAAGTGATATCTAAGTATCAATCAATTTAGAACTACTGTTCACAGATTATAACGTAATGACAGAAAATGATAAGTGGGTTTGAGGTGGGAATTCGCATTTTAATTTTAAGCACTTAAGATAAGTATCATTTAAACTAAACATATATTCTATTTTGCAAACAAAAAACGATGTAAACTTATACGAGTGCTTTGAAAATATTGAACAATGAAAAGAAAATGAAAATTAGTTATAAATAACAAAATTGAATAGATTTTTAAGATGAAATAAATGTTAAGTAGAGTTTCGTTATAAATTATATTTTCCATTAAATAAATTTTAAATTTAACATATTCTTTAGAAAATTTCGTTTTTGTGAAATATTTTACGTTTAAAATAAAGAATTTAATAACAAAATTGAGCAGAACTATTGTAACAATTAAATACGTTATATTTTATATAAAATAGAAAACTTAATTGTTAATACGAATTTATTATTTGGTAAATAAGCGATAATAAACGAAAATATTTTGAACACCAAATTACTTAATTTACATGATTTTAACGAAATTGAAACACAAAAGTAAAAATGAAATTTATCTAAACATACGAATTTCGCACACATTGAGCACAACATTAACTCACTTTTAAGCCCTTTTCTAAGATTTCTTCGGCTTTAGCTCCGCGTACAGTACAATGAACGGCAATCTTTTCGTTTCTTCTGATACCAAACGACCTCACAGTATATCTAGCCTTCGAAAACACTGGCTGCTGACCAGTTAACTGTTCCAACACTTTGGAAGCGCGCGTCAGTCTATCACCAGACTCTCCAACACAAATATTTAAGCATAATTTACGAATCCTCACGTCTCTCATCGGATTCAGTGCCTTATCCTTGCGCTTCGTTTTCGGCAAAGTTTTCGCATCTGTTGTCTATAATCATATAAAATTAAAGATTAAATATGGTTTTTATCACAAACTTTTAGTAATGCCGTAAACTATAAGTTATAAGCGAAGACACGTTGCAAAGATTTGTTCATATTATTGGCACTTATAAATCAGAATAAAATCTACAAATAAAGCGATTAACTCTGCCATAATTGTGCCACCAATTGGTCATGTGTTCATGCGTTCATTTGCCGCAATTAATAAATAAGTTAACAAATGATCACACGTGACAGACAAACGGGTTTTAATTAAATTTTTATATTAAATACTGATTAAAACTTAACATCATTTTAATTTCGTAAAGTTCTTGCGTTTACGCGTAATTTAAATAAATTTAGAAATAATAAATGATGTTATAATTAGTAATTAATCAAATTTAATAATTAAAAAATAAATGAACTTACTTTCGACATGTTTGCAGTGGAAAAGGAAGCGTTAATAAAGAAATGTGGCGTCAATTAGGTTTTAAGTTTAGCCACTAGAGTGCGCTTAATTACATTCAAAAATAATGTCGACAAGTCTAGTCACTTAAACAGTTTAAGTTAAACTCTAGTTTATGATATTTGGGGTATAAATACTTTAATCCGAATTCTAACCCTAAATTAATAATAAAACCGTTAAAGTTAAAATTATGAACGTGAAGATAGAACGTATTAAAAAAAATTTTAAACTAGATTACGATTAGAATACGAATTTAAAATTTGCAATTAGTTAAACGTCATGATTTGATATGATCCGATAGAACAATACAAAAAAACGTAGAGTTTCGTTACAAATTATTTTTACAATAAAAAAATTTCAAATTTAACATATTCTTTAGAAAATTTCGTTTTTTGAGCTTTAATTCTTGTGAAATATTTTACGTTTAAAACTAGAAAAACAATAAATAATTTAAAAACAAAATTGTGCAGAACTATTGTAACAATTAAACGCGTTATATTTTGAACATCCCCTCTACCACTCTATCACTGTAAATATTTTGTTTTGAACAGTTAAATGTTCAAATCACATGTAACGTTACTGTACTGTACTGTATTGTGGTTTAATGGTTAAATGTTATTTCTTTCGACTAATAGTAACCATAATATTTAATTTCAATTAAATATAACATTAGCTCATAATAATATTATACATTACTATCAAATACTCGTGTTTGTAATTATAAATAAAATTTATTAGAAAATGCTTAACGATTTGGAATTAGCAAAGAAATCTAAAAAAAGTAAGATAAAAAATTAAATCAAACGATATATTATATATTATACAGTATATTATAATAATTATAATTTTTGTTAAAGCATTCGAGAAAATCTCTGAAAACTTATACATAATAGCAAATGAGCCATCACTTGGTTGCTATCGATTGCAAGAACATGTCAACAAATCTGGACCTATTCTTATCGAAAAAATGGTAAATATGTGTGAACTAATTTGATTAATTAATCGAAATTAAAACAAACATTAAGTTTGTGATATCATTGAATGTAAATGAAAACATTTGATGACCTCATTTAATACATATGGTTTGCTTATGTGACACTAAATAAATAAGCAAACATTGACTCGTATTTTACTGTAAATGTATAATCAATTGATTTTGTTTACATAAAGAATGAAATGAAACGCATGAATAAAAATCTTCAGGGAAATGCGTATGACTTGGAATACTCGATTAACGCATTGAAAGCGATGAATGGAACCGAAAAACATTTCCAAAATATTCAGGAATTACTTAAAAACTCGTTGTTTATGAAACAACAGCTCGATTACGACGAAAACGTGCGAATGAGAGTCGCGGCCACAAACGCGCAACAAACAAATAGTGGCGTCGCGTCCAGCGCTGCCACACGAGCTTTTCATCGATTTTCTGGTTCTTTCGATCTGCCCTCGTCTTTCATTCCCGCGTCGATTGCCAGCGTATCCGCGAGTGCCAGCGCTGACTTGAAGGATCTTAAATCGGTTATAACGCAGTTTGCCAGCAGTGCTCATACTGTCAGCAAAAGAGATCGAACACATTCTCTGTCGACATCTTCGACGAAACGACATTCAGAACCGCCGCAAATATCTGAAGAAACAGTCGAAATAAAGGAGGAATAGTGTAAAATGTGTCGCTTCTCATTAACTTATTTATTGATTGATATTATATTTTTGTAAAATATTTATTTTTGTTTTAATTTTTTAAATTTAACTTGAAAATAGTTTTTTTAAATAAATATAAATAAATTAAAAATAATGATTATAATGACTAACAAAACAGTTGCCGTTACTTAAAAAAATTGTAATTAAATACTATAGAATCACAAAATCTTATATCGTATTAATATTTCACAGATTTTAATCAAATGATATTAAATTGTGTAAAATTCAAATTAAGAATAATATTTGGAGTCATATAATATATGACAGAAGTATATATAAGTAATATCTATACTAATCGGCGTGTAATTCCTCGAACGAAGAGCTAGTACTGCTACGTTTGCTACCTTTTGAGCCACCATTTGATTCTTCGATATATTCGGTTTTAGCTTCAGTTGACTGGGTTTGCGTCAATTGTTCCAACTCATCAACGCTGCCCTCATCGCTGTCTTCGGTGTCGTCTTCGCCGTACAAATGATAAAATTGGTCCTGTTTTGCGAGTGGAAACATAAAATGTATTTGATTTGCTGAATAGATTTCGATGCCTGGATGTGCACACAAATTGTGTTCCTAAACCACAAAATAGACCAAACTGTTAACCATTAGCGAGAAATACAATTACAATAAAATCAATTTACAGCGATATATGACTTGATAACGGGATATACTCTGCGAATAGCGATCACTACCGAAATGATTCCTTTGAACGGAAACGAGGAATACACGACGTGATCCACGTCTGGAAGTTGACCGTCAATGAAGCCTTTATTAAATAATAATTGTTTATCATTGTCTGATTGAGGCGTGTTTTCGTTAAGAAGTGCGCCAACGATATAACGACATTTGTCTGTGTTATCGGAATTGTTTGGATCGTCATAATAGATGCCGAATGTGTTCAAATGCGGAACAATAGAACACACTTCAGTGAAGAGTGCACTCGAGTCTGAATATCTTCCTTTGGATTTCTTGTACGCCACATATCTCTGTCCGAAAGCGAATGGCGGCGAACCAGCGCTCACTTCGATGTCTTCGAATAAACCAAAGTAATTGAGTGCTAAAAGAATGGTAAGCGCCAGTAATGACAATACTATTAAAATCGATAATTCAATTAACATTTTAATAATGATTGGCACAAATCAATGCTCATATCATTGGATTCCAAATAATACTAAATCTATGCGTGAATTGTGTCTAATGTTGCGTATTGTTGTTGTTGTCTACTCATAAATCATAATACAATAACTAATTAATGTAACGTTAACTGTAATGCATATAAACTGATGCGAGTTTTCGTGATTAATAATATGATATTATTTGCGCCGTTAGCTATACGTTATAAGTTATACGGTATAAGTATATAAACTATAGATAGTCAGTCAGTCAGTCCACTGTATATTAGATATGATTTCTGCGAATTAGATTTCACTCAAACAGTGTTATAAGTGCTGCGTTCATAAGTTTAATATACTCTACTATTTATAGCTCTATCTTTCAGATATTATTTGTATTAAATTCTTTGTTTGTATTAGTCTTATGCTTAAATACTTTTAAGTGGTTTAGAATATTTACCGCAAATATTTGGATTAATAAAATTAACTTTCAATTTTTTAAAGTAATTTTTAGCTCGCACTCCATTTACCGATTTATTGTGCTTTAATTTTGAGATGATGTTTGATCTTTGAAACTATGTTTGTATTTTTTTATAGGATAAAAATCTTATGTTAGTAAAAGAAACAAACATTATTTAAGGGTTTAGCAGAAAAAATGTGGGTATAAGCGCAAAGTGATTCGCACTAAACGTTTCGCTATACATATCGATAATCGATGTCTTACGCGATGCTTCTCT
>JAQGAW010000665.1:0-25728 GCA_034698025.1 Phthiracarus crinitus
ATGAGAGCTAAAACACAAATGAATCAAAACTCATAATACACTCACTGAAGTGCTATTTACAACAATATATTATAAAATTATAAATTTTTTTCATTAGAACAATATTTATTAAAAATTATTTTTTCTTTAAATAAAAGTAAAATATAGTTGTGCAACAATATAATAAATTAATGTCAAAAATATTTAATACACAAAATTTTGACTATACTATTAAATTAACTTATAATATAACACAAAGTGAGCTCATCATGCATATTTATACTCTTTCTAGTTTGTGTAATAAAAATTTTGGCAGATAAGAAGAGATTACATTGTTATATTATATTGTTTAATTAAAAAACTTTTTTAAATGAATGACATTGTTGAAAATAGCACTTCATTAGTGTTTTGATTAATTTAATTCAATTCTTGATAAGTATACCTATAATGTATTTATGCAGTTCTGATTTGTCTCAATAATTTTCGTGACAATCATTATTTAATCACAATATTTATCTCTAATTTGTCTATTTTGATCGAATAAAAATTATAAACAATAATAAAATGCTAAAAATTTTATTTTTAATTTTGTACAATTTTATAATGAACTCATTTAAAGAAACTGATTAAATTTGCGATAAAAAAAGGTAAAATCGATATATATTGGAGTTAATAAAATATTTGATTCAATATCGTTATGATTGATATACAAAATTGTAGATTTTCAAACTTTGTGACATATTTTTTATTAAATCAATAATTATGATGCAAATAAATGAAACATAGGATCCATGAATCGAATAGTTGGCATCACTAATGGATTATAACGAGAATACGTGATCATTAAGTGGTACAGTCGATCGTGATATGAACTATCATTAGGAGATAATATAAGTATATGCCATTCAAACATATTAACCAAAATAGTTTCGATACAAATCTGCGGAATACTCTTCATTAATGATTCATATTCAGCAATAATTCTGTGAGCCATTTATTGAGAAAGAATTAAATTTAATTTGATATGCAGTTAATTATTTATGAATGCTGATTGAACTTGTAATCATAAATTTGCTTTAAACAAATGGTGAGAATTAAATGGTACATACGATCGTGATATAAAGAATATGAGAAAATTATAAATAAAAATTCTCCAGAGCTTTTTGATGATATAAATTGTAATTAGAAGTATATAAGTTCGCTGCTTCTTTATTCACAGCATTTTCAATAATAGGGAATATAATAATATGTCTTACTGCTGATAAAACTTGAGATATTGTGATTCCAGATGGGACATTCCAAACAAAATTGCCTAGTATTTAATCAAAATTGGAATTAAAATTAAAATATCAGAATAGACTTTTACTTCTATTTAGTAGATTGAAAAAATTATTTTAAAACAAAATCGAAATAAAATAGTTTAATCATTTTTTATTGAAAACAAAATTAAAAGTAAAATTATTTTTAAAAATTTCAAGGAACAAAAATTTAAATATAATAAAAATACATAATGATCAGAGATGTGATTTTTGGGAACAACGATTTAAAAAATTTGGTAGTTATTTGGTAGTAACAAAAACTTCAAAAATTCTCATTTTATTTTAGATAATACTAATTTTTTTCGATTAAAACTATTAGTTTTACGATAATTTTTTCGTGTACTCTTTCTTTTCTTTCTTTTAAAATATTTTTATAAATAGAAAAGCTTATTTCTACTGCTGCATAGGTTAGAAAAGCTTATTTCTACTGCTGCATAGGTTAATGGTACCTAAAATAACGTAGTCTTCAACTCTAAATCGATTGAATCTATGATGATCTTTAAGTCTGGATTTTAACAAACTTTTTAATTGCAAAGAAATTAATATCTAATTTATCTATGAATTTTACACAAATGTTGTTTTGAATATGTGCGAATATTTTTCGTTTTACATGTTCCCAAATCAAAATTTGGTTACAAAAGAGTACTTTTTGAATATTTGGTTGTTACAACGAATTTTAGTGATTGTTGGTAGTTATGGTGAAATTTTGGATTTTCCCAAAAATCACATCTCTAATAATGATAGTAAAAAAGTAAATTGTATTTTTATTCGATTTTATTTAAAAATAAAAATAAATTAGATTGAGTTAATTTATATTCATATTTACTAAAATAGAAATAATAAGGGGTAAATTGACCAAAATTTTGTGAAAAATCTTTGGAGAAATAAAAAATTTCTTTGAGAATAATATCAATATTCTTATCAAAAGTAAAATTTTTTAAAATTCCTTGATTTATCTTTGAAAGAAAATATCATAAGAATTTAATATTTTTAATTAGCAGTTGAAATTATAACATAATATAGCAAAGGTACTTTCAATTTAAGTAAAAATTCTATTTATAACGCTAAATAGTATAATGATTTAAACAGAAATATTTTAAATGTAAAATTATTTGAGAAAATTATCTATTTTTTTAAAAGAATGTTTCTTTGAGAATAATAAAAATCTTTAGTTTATTTGATCAAAGAATATTTTACCCCTAGGAAAAATAAAAATTTTTGTTGAAAGCAAAATATAAATAAAATAGAATTTTAAAATTTCTTAAAAATAAAATAGAAATAAATCTCAAGAAATTAATATTACCATAAGCGTCCACGTTTGGATGATAAATGATTTTATCAAACTTGATAATAGCCGCAGTGGAAGGATAAGTGGGCGGAAAAATAACCGTTAAGCATAATCTATTATGTTTATACGGCGTATGACGGGGTCCCCTTATCGTACATTGGCATTCGTATAAATTGGCATCATGTTTCGGCTCAAGAGTAATTATAGACCCATGATCCATGTATACCTGCCTCATTTCTCTCATAATTTTGTTAGCCATTTACTAAGAAAGTATTAAATTTAATTTGATAAGCACTTAATTATCTATGATTAACTTATAAAACTAGTCTTAATGAAAATATACATGTTTGACCTTTTAAATCTTCAAATTAAATTTGCTATAAACAATTAATTTTTTATTAACTAAACCATTATTTAAAAAATTCGAATAAATTATCAAAGTTAAACTATATTATTATTTGAATTTAACTCAATTTTATAAAAATAAAATTCATAATATTAGCAATACTTTATACAGTGTTTTCTAAACTTTCATAAATAAATGCAAGCGATGGCTAATTAATTTAATTATAGAGAAAATCAAAGATCATAATTCAAGTTTTATATGAAATTATTAAATTTCCAAAAGTTCTATTAATTTGTAAAAAAAATCGTTTTGAATTTATTTATGCATCAAATTGTTTGCAAATAACGTGCGTTTTCGTAGAATTTACTCAATAAAACTTATTAAATAAAGTGTATGAATTATGAAATAATTTTTAAATATTTCACTCAAATGAATAAAAACTTATAGCAATTACAAAATTATATTTGGTTATTAATTAAATATATTATATTAATTTGCATTGTAAATTGAAATTCAAGTAATTTGTTAATTAAAGAATGTTTTTTAAAATGAATCCCTAAATAATTAAACCACAAATCATTTTTATGGTATTTTTGTTATGTTCAATTATATGTGAGAAAAATTGAAGTAAAGTGTGAAACACCAAAACTAGTGTAAATTTTGTCAATGAAACTGACATTATTATAAAACAAAAAAAGATTTTTTGATGCGTCAAAAAATCAAATTTCGATGCTTCAAAGTTATATGCGTTGAATAAACAAATGTTTTACTATAAATCTCGAGCATTCACAACAAATCATCAATTGTTGACAAATATAAATCCCAAATCGCTATTAACAGTAATGCAATTATGACTATAGAAATATTGAACGATTTTATTTATCAATTAATCGAGTGTTCATTTAATAATTTGACTATTATTTTAATAATAAATCGTATTACAAAAATTATATGGTGTTCTAAAATTTTAAAACTAAAAATTTTTTGAAATTGACTCAATCTTTTTATAATTCAAATTAGAAATATTAGCAATACTTTACTGGAGTGTTGTTCTATACATTCATAGAGAAAATAAATCAAGGTTTAGATTATTGAATTAACCATTAATAATTAATCGGAAAAAACATTTCTATTAATTTGCAACAATGAATCGAAATAACATGTATTGATTTATGAGTCAAATTGTTGGCCATTCACGAGATGTTAAAACTACTAAATAATAGATTAAATAATATATAGAGTCTCACGCGAATGACTACAAACTTACAACAATATCATTAATAATATATAAATTAGTTATTATTTAAAGATAATATATTCGTTTGCATTGTAAATTGAAATTCAAATAATTTGTATAAATAATGAATGTTTTTTTAAAATGAATCTCCAAATAAATAAATCACAAATCATTTTTATGATATTTTTGTTATGTTCAGTGATATGATTGATAAAAGTAAGTATAGTATGAAACATATAAAAGCTAGTACTGTATAACTTTTTTTACGATAACTGACATTATTATTGTCCAATAAAATTGATTTAAAAGGAACTAATGGATCACCAAATCCGGACAAAAATACGATATACTTCACGATAGTGTTTGTGATCATATTTTCTAGTATTCTTTTATCGGTAGGAATCGTATGGCTTGTGTGCCATATTTGTAATAAGAGAAAGAAAAAAGCAATTCTACTCATAAATAATTAAAAAAAATTACCACAAATAATGTTGAATTCGGACGATAAGACAATAAGAGAGATCGTTCACGTTTACCACTAGTTATCTGTATAAAGCGCCGATAATTCAGTTCACTACACCTATATATCACCCGAGTGTGGACTAAGATGGAACTGTTTGTGAGAACACTATTGGCATCAAATTTAATCAAACGATTTTTATAACGCAAGTAATCGTTTTTATCGGCGAATTGTTAATAACTCCAAATGTAGAGAAACCAAAAAATTTCTAAGCGGCAAAGTTATACGAATGGAGTAAACAAATGTTTTACTTTAAAGCGCGTGCATTCACAATAACATGTAATGTTTGTTAAAATTATATCAAATTTGATATTTGCAATATAATCATTTTAAAATTAGACCACAAAATCACTTATTAATATAAATATTATTCATTAGAATTGAAGTGCAAACTATGAATACATAATCCATTATCAGCTAATAAGTTCAGTAAATATATTGACCCCTAATAAGCGATGATCTTTAAATGCATTGATGTTCAAAATTGCAATACAAATATAATGAAAATTTACTTGAACTTAAGTAAATTTTTTTTAGTGCGAACCATTAAACATTTCACAAATCTATCAAACAGTATGCTTTAAACTTTTTAGTTTATGCAAAACCCATCGATACTAATCTGTCAAATCAAAAATATACATAGTTTTGTATAATAGTTATTCAAAATTAAAGATAAAGTTTATATTTTGTAAACAATTTTTCTTGAAAAAAATTAGTGAATGATAAATCTTAAACAGAATTCTGAGTAATATTTATTTGCAAAAAAAAACTCCGAATCCGAAACGAGTATCAAGAGTTGATAAAAAGTCTACCAAAAAACATTCATATGTTGCAACTCATCCGATATATATTACTGGCAATTAACAATCATAGAGGTTGTATTTAAGACCAGGCGCCAAGATGACTGGACTGTACATGAGTTAAAACAATGTGATCGGTATTAAAGCGCCAAACTTTTAACGTATTGAGTAACTAAAAAATAGTTTGTCAAGTATTATTATCCATCACAGTGTTTTGGATAATGCATTTTAATAAAACGAATAAAATTCAAAAAGTAGACATCAAACAGACAAGGTGACGCTTGGACTTAACTGCAAATACTATGTTAACAATATGCACACTTGAGGCCCGAGCGCTATCTAAGCCCAACTAAATTAATCCAAAGTCTGAAAAAAGCCACACAATTTTAAATATCCAAATCCAAATCAGGCACGATTTTCCTCAAAATATTAGATTAAAATCAAAATAGTTAATTAATAAAGTTTCTATTCATTTTGAAACATTATAAAAATATTTTATGCATATTATTTAAAAAAATTTAATTATAATAAATAGAATTCTGAAATCATTTACAGTTATAAATGCTAAAATATTGTTTTTTAAGAATATTTTCTTCCAAATTAAAGAAATCTTTGATATTTTGAATCCAAAAGCCCGTCCCGACAATTTTTTAAAATTTAGGTCTGAGCCCGACAAAGCCTAACATATTGTGTCTGGTGCACGCCTATGTCCGAAAAATCGGGGCCCTTTACATAATACCCGTTAGCAGTGCTTATTACATAATCGAAACGTTGACGAAAATTATTATTTTATGCCCAATATGCCCATATTAATGAACACTATTCCGATAGGTTTTCACATTTCATTACTAAATGTTGCTGTTATTTTTAATCAGACATGCACTATCAAAGGATTAAATTCGCTCTTTTATTTTTTATGTAACTTTGGCGTCAAATGTCTGCTTATATGTAACAAATGTTTATGTCTCATAGAACGCTTAAACATTAAAAGCGTCAATTTGTAAAGAAAAAGTACATGTATTTGTTTATTATGCTACAAATTTCTTTAATTGACTTGTACTGTTAATGCTATGACATACTCAAGTCGGCGTCAGCTTTGGTCAATTTGTTTTGTTTAAACAAATTTTGACTGTGACTTAACTTTAGACATAAAAAATCAAAAAAGCGAATTTAGTCCTTTGATAGTGCATGTCTGATTTTAATTATTGTCTTAATTTTAATTAATGTGTAATTTGAATAGATGATAGCATAAAACATGTTATGACTAGACTTGTAATCGGGTACCCGAAATGTCGGGTTCGGGTCGGGTCGGGTTCCACCATGTCGGTTCGGGTCGGGTTCTGAAAATTCATATGATTTACATGTCTAGTTATGACTAAGGAAGATATTATTTTGTATGTTTTAAGACCATATATAATACCTTATATTTAGTGATGTTCGTTGTCGGTCACAAACCGAATTTTACCGAATATGACCGCCGAGTTTAAAAAATTCTTTTCTGTCAAATGAATCAATTTACCGAATTTGACCGAAAAAATCTATAAATATTAACACATGTTTAAACTGAAAATGGATATTTTTTGTATAAATTGATTACTTTTGATCATTTTATGAAATTGAAAATACCTATAGAATTTTAATTCATCTCAGATATAATTTTAATATAATTCAAACCCAAAATATATTATTGAGTTAAAGTCTGAATTTAATCTATAAACCGAATTAAACCGAATAATAAAAGTTATTTTAGGTCAAGTGATACACTTGACCGAATTTGACCGAATTCATTATATTTAATAAATATTTTGTTCTAACCGAATATGACCTCCGATTTTTTAATTTCTATATGACCGACAACGAACATCACTATTAATAACCAAATATTTTTCAATATTTGATTCAGACAAGCTTTATCTTTTATCAGTGAGGATATCTTTATACTGAGAGAATGATCTCTCAACGTCACAAGAAACTAAAGGCGCAAATGTAGTATTAAGTCTAAATTCTAACGTATTTTCTTCGGAAACAAAATTTTCTAAATAAGGATTTTTTCCTAAAAAATTGTTTAACTTTAATAAGCAATAGTCGGGAAAAATTTCTTTAGCTTCTTCAATTAATATTATTTGTTCTTTTATTGTTAATGAAGAGTTTTCTAATTTTTCAATTATAATTGGAAGTATTCTGAATATGTGAAGACCGAGTAATTGATCTTTTAATGTAGCACTTTTAATTAGTGTTTTAGCTTTGTTGATTGCAATATTTTTCTTATATTTTAAATCGTTAACAAAGTTGATAATATTGTCAAAGTTGTCCAAATAATAAAAAGCTGTTTTCAGCCAAATTCCCCATCTTGTGATAACAGGAATAGGTGGTAAAGCTATATTGCAAATTTCTTTAAACTTTTCCCTTCGTAATGGAGATTTTCGTAAAATCTTTTTCATGTTACAGATAAAGTTATCGACTTCATTGTTTTTGTCGCGTATTAACTCACAAACACGATGCAGCGCGTGTGCTAAACACGTAACGATGCAAATTTTCATATAAATTTTTTGCAACTTTCATAGCTTTAACCATAGAAGAGGCTTGATCTGATACAATTAAAAGATTATTTTCATGTTTTATTTCGATGCCATATAAAATCATGCAAGCCTTATTGATGCCATTAATAATAGTTGAATGGTTTACTTTATCAAGAAATTGTGTAGAAATTAACATTGGTTTAGATACTCTGCCGTCTAATTTACCAACCAATACATTTAAAACATAGCGATCTTTGGAATCTGTTGTGTCATCTATGATAATATAAATTTTATTTTCATTGATAATTTCTCTGATTTTAGATAACTTTTGTTGATATTTTATGTCAATAAAGTTTTCTCTTAAAACACTAATGCTTGACACATTAAACTTAGTATACTTATTCAAAAATTCTTTAAATTTTTCATTATTAAGTTTATAAAGTGGAATATTAGCTGACAATAAAGCTTCAGTTAAATCAATGTTAAATTTTTGTGCTTCATTATTAATTGATGATAATTTTTCAATTGAAGTTGTAATTGTTGGTTGGTTTGATTCCTTTGATTTTATTTTTCTTATGCTTTTCCGATGCAATATGTTGATTATTCTTGTCCTTTCCATGTTTATGGTCGAAATTAATAAAAGTATATGAACACAACATGCATCTAAGTTTACCATCACAAACATTAAAATCTTTATCATTTTTTATTATTTTATTAATTTTTGAAGTTAAACTTTCACTTGGTTTTGGCATATTTTATATTTAAATAATAAGAGAAAACACAAAATAATATAAAAATTTCAATCAAACATCACTGAAAACGTTGGCTAAGTTTTAAATGTATCGTTTGTTTTAAAACGGAAATTCAGGATTATCATAATTTTTCAGGAGTTAAAAGTGAAAATCAGGATTTTCCCGGAAAACAAATGGGTGTTAAAATGCTTGAAATAATATAAATCGTGCTCATATATGATTATCCCAGTTTTTAGACTCTCTTTAAAAGAAAAAGGATTGTCCTGAATCCGTTGGCTCTAATGATTACTGTGACCCGTTAGAGAAAGTGGATTTGAAATGTCTGTTTGTCACTCAGTACACCTAAGGGTGCTCTCTCATTGGTGTAGTGGGTTTAAGTGTAGTTCACAGCTGTATCCTGTGAGCAATGACATACGTTGGGTTCGATTAGTCGGAGTTACCTCACACTCCTGTGTATTTACATGTAAATGTAAGTGGTGATGCATGAGAGACAAAGATGGCTGTAAATTAAAAAAAATAATTACATTTATGATAAACAATTAAAGTTTATATTTTAATTTACTGGCAATACTGACAACGAATAGTTTCTTAATAATCTTGATTTAATTATAATTTTTAACAAAAATTAAACTTCAGTAAAAGTGTTATCTTTTATTTTTAATTGTATTCTTTTATGCCTTTAAAGTACATTTCAATTCATATTAAACAAAATATATTTTATTAATTTTATTTTATCAATTAAATATATACTTATAATTTTAAAAAATTTAAAACAATTAGAATATTAATAAATAATAACGAGATAAATAATTTATATAATTATAACCGCAGACAGATATTATACCGTATCGATATTTTTTCATTTTAAGACTAACGTATTAACTTTCTTTTATTTTTAAACAAATTTTTCAATATTTATAATATAAATGTTCAATTATAGTGTATATTTTTATATACTTGATAAATAAAAGTTAACAATCAAAAATGATAAATTTTATTTTTAACTATCAATTTAAAAACTAAAAATATTTATTAATAGTTTTAAACTGGAATATTGTTTTTCTTAAAAGTATTAAAGGTAAAAGAAAGTATTGCTTTATAAATATTGGATGGAGGAGGGGAAGATTTTTTTAAATTAAATAAAAATAATTAAAAAGATTGGATTTCATAGTTAATTATCTATATTTTCGTTATTTCAATTTTACAAAAATTAAAATTACATAAAATTAAAACAATTTGAAACAAATTTAAAATATTATTTCCTTTCATAAAATTAAAAATATATCAATTCAATATAAAAATTTTTATTCACAAAAAAGTTTATAATAAATATTTTAATTAATAAATTATCATAAAATGAATATAACATTAATTTTTTGTTTTTAATTTAATCTTAATTTCGTAAAATTTTTTTATTTAAATTTTGATTTAATTTTATTTGAATAAGCATAAAAGAAAGATTCAGTTCTGGTTGTGGTCATAATGGGTCGGGTTGGTGTTATCGTGTCATGTTTGTGTCAAGGTGTGTCGGGTTTGTTTCAGATAGGGTTGGGTTTGGGCCAGGATGGGTCAAATTGGGATCATTGTTGGCTGACTAGGTCAGGTTTTGAACGAGGTGATAAGATAATTGAAATATATTGAATTGTTTAACAGAAACCAAATGCAACGGAATTCTCAGATTAAAAAAGATAGTTAGTTTAATTAGCCTTGATCAAAGAAATTTAAGGAATTCCATTCAGATTTGCAGTTTCAGTTTTTATTTTAATTTAATATTTTAGTATTTGCATTTATATTTATATTTTTTGCGATATATTGTAAACTGAGATGGATGTTTCAGAATTTATTATATTAAAAGTGGTAAATATTTTAATTTAAAAAGTGTGAATTCACGAAATGGGAATTCAATATGTTCGAGGATGATTGCGTACATAGAATTAACAAATGTTTTATTAAATAAAAGTTTTAAAGAATTCCAATTTTGGGAAAATCTTTTAATCGTAATTTAATTCGTTAAATAGTATCAATGCATCTGTGTAATAAGGATAATTTATTATTAATTTTGTTTGAAGAGCGCAAAGAAAACATAAGTATTCTAAAGAATTCATGGGTAGAATAGTTCGAACGTTTAAGAACTAAAGATGGGAAGGTTTAAGATTTAGTATAATTTCTGAGTTAATTTGGAAATTATTGACTGTTATTTAATATCGGAACATATGTTCTGATAATTCGAACAAATTGATTTTTTAGAGCACACTAGAGGGTGCCAGTGTTCCTAGGAGTTTAATAGGAACAAACCACAGGTCCCTATAAAAAGTATAAGTTTTTGTTTCCACCTAGATGTTTAAATATAGTACGTGTGTTTACATGAATAACGTTCTGGTTGCGAATTCCGCGATATATTTGTTTCTTTGATTGGTATGTATGTTCGCGCCTCTTTTACATTATTCTAATTTTATTTAATAAACTAATAAATAAACTATTTTATCTAAATCAACTTTGAGTTTCTGTATTCGATAAAATTTAGTTTCGATATGTATATTTGTTAAGCGCCAAACACCGAATTAAGCCGAAAACCAGTGTTCGACACGTAATCTATTCCTTGTAAAAAGTACAATACCGCGTTTAGTCCGTAACACTAGCCATCCCTTGTTTTGTGCAGAAACTCTGCAAACAACACAAGGAAGTAGTGAATGGCTTTTTCGTTATAAAATAAATTTAAGGCTTTTCGCCAGCAATAATAGAAATTACATAAATGCATTCAAAAATTTCTTATAAAATCCTAAACATAATAATTTTTTAACATGAATGTTGTTTCATATTAACCAAATATTTATATAATTTTGAATAATAAAACAATAAAATGTTTTAATATTGAGACGATAGAGAACGCTATCCTCGACTATTAACGCTTTACTACGCATACGCATAAATCAAACGCTTATGTTTCGTATTTATAATAACGTTTTAAGTTTTATAAGACATTCGCTATTTCCGTTTTATATCGTAAACTTAACGTTTTACTAATAATCGCTTCGCTATTGTGTGTATTCGCGCGCATTTTTATTAATAATAAATTAATTCGTTTTTGTTTAATCGCTTCGTGTCTCAAATATTTTTTTCTTTTTAATAACCTTTTATATAAACAAAACCAATATTGACAAAATAGATTCAAGATATCAAAATTTTAAATAATTTTTTTGGGAAATTAGAAAAATACTAAAGGTATACTAAAAGTTTGCTAAAAGCTAAAATCAACACCATAATCGATACCATAATTTGCATATAAATACACCACAATACAATACCATAATTGATGCCTTTAGACACCAAAAAATCCGATTCCGGTTCATAATATAAAAGGTAAAATATTTTGCATAGTTTCTAAAATATTAAATGATTTACAATTCATTAATAAGACATTGAAAAACGATCGAAAAAAGGTTAAAAATTGTTGAATTCATTCGATTTGTTTTACTTAAATTTCACTTAATTGGGTTTTATAGTTTTTGTTAACTTTTTATTGTTTTGAATTTTAACAATCGTTAATTAACGGTTTTCAAGCCTAATTAATTAAATCTGATAAATATTTACCGATTTTTAACATATAATAGTTTAATCTTAATATAAAATTGGATGGTCAATAGGGGGACGTCTATAGACCCTGTCCACGACAATTGCATTGTTAGAGCAAACTTTTTTATCTGACGACAGATATATGGATTTGGGATTTCCGTCCGTTTGTCAATCTACATGTCACGTGACCAGCAATTCTTTATATTAATAAGGGATTTTTTCTTTATATTAATAAAGGAATTTACCGTTTCTTTATATTTATTAAGGGATCTTTATGTTAAAAAAGGGAATTTCGATCTTTATTTTTATTAAGGGATTTCATTATTTCTTTATAATAATTAAGTGTTCTTTATGTTAATAAAGGTATTTTACCAATAGGTGGAGAACCCATTGACAGTGCCTATGTCTATGCCACTATCTATGGCTATGCCACTACCAATGGCTATGCCACTACCAATAGCTATTCCACTACCAATGGATATTCCACTGTCTATGTCTATGCCACTATCTTTGGCTATGCCACTAACTATGGCTATGCCACTCCCTATGGATATGCCACTGCCTATGTCTATGCCACTATCTATGGCTATGCCACTATCTATGGCTAAGCTACTACTGACGTCTATGCCACTACATATGTCTATGCGACTACCTAAGGCTATGCCACTACTTCCGCATATGCCACTACCTATCTATTAATGGATACATTTCAATAATTACAAACATGATACTTATCCATCATATATAAAAGTGTTTGAAATAATGGCAGGATTTAGAACACCACAATCTATTGTTATTACCATACCGGAGATTATTTGCAAGTTTATTAAACATTCAAGAATTTTGATGAAAATAATCAGTTTTAATTCGAAATATATTATACCTATTATTGCATTTAATATAAGTTTTATTCCATTGGCATTAAATTTAAGAAATTATGAAGAAATATTGTATGCATTTCCATGAACTATGCTATATGTTTACGGTATACACATTGATTAAATCTGAATTTCGTTATTTATTAATTGTTATTTATTTAGTCAAATGATGTCAAATATTTATTTATTTTCTAATATTTATTTTAAACACAAATACAATTTAATTTTACATAATATTTGATATATTAATTGTTGTTGTCATACACTTCAATGTAATACACTTTTTGTAATATACTTAAAACTTTCGGCAGTAATAAAATTTCATTAAACTCTTAATTCAGAATTCACTAATTTCTATATATGGGTTTACTATAATCATAATAATTATTATTTAATAAGAACTTATTATTATATTTATTTAAGTTTAACGGGTAAATTTTGACATCTACACTATTGGCTAAGGTATCATAGACATTGAAGAGACATTTATAATGAAACCAGTATTTAGAACCCAGTATATGTAGGTAAAGCTCAAAAAATAAAAAATAAAAAATTTTATTTAATGCCCGAATAGAAAAAGCATTAATTAGTTATTTATTCTGACTACTAAAAAATTTAATTATCTATAGAAATTCTTATAATAATTAAAATATGCTAAAACATAAATAAATAGCAATTATTAATTTTTTATTATAGTATCTGTAATCCATTCGATATGATAACTAAAACTACTGAACTCTATTGGATTAATAGGACCACACTTTTGTCCCATTTTGGTCCAGTAGAGCTGTAAATGCCAATGAGAACAGCTCTACCATTAACGTACTGAACTAATTGTCCACCTGAATCACCCTTAATAAATCATTATTTATTTTAATTTAAATTTTCAAAAGATTTGTATGAATGTCACGTTTTATATGATTCCTAACTTTAAATTATTGGTAACAATCAGTAAATATATATCATATTTGTTATTTAAATTAATTAATGTTGATTTTAATCCTTGTTTATTCTCCACTGTGTTGGATATATAACCCCAACCAGAAAACACGGCTAATTCCGGTTCTTTGATTTCTTAACCAAAAGATTGGAGACAAACGCTATTCGCTAATTAATCATGGCTAATATTAGTAGTAATATTCTGTTTCAAATTTATTTAAAGCGATATCATAAAACTGACCTTAAGTTTGGTATTTTAGATTATAATCCTTATGTAAAATAATAGTTTCTGCGCTATAATAAGTGATATTGATAAGAGGATATGTTGTAATTCCAGCATAGATTATCAACCAACTGTGAATGTTTTTAAATATACAAATAAAAAACGATCAGAGTATAAATTTTTAAATTTATTTTAGTATAGAGTGTATTGAAATTGACAAAATAAATGGCATATTAGTGATATATTGTTGTTATTGTTTATTATTAGAGTAATATTAAATATTCTAGGGCCATACAGGTTTCTGGCCTCAATTTAAAACCATGAAAAGCATATTCTTAGATAGAAGTGTTCCTTTTGATTGTTTTTAAATATATTTGGAAAGATATCACTTGCCATTATTGAATTAAAGAACAGATAAAATTCAATTATTAGAACAGGGGAACACAGACAGATAGTCAGACAGACAAAAATGATGACATTGTTAAAACCAAATCTAGACATCTCTTAGAAAAACTAAAGCAAATATTTGGCCAATATATTATTTTACTTTTTAATTCGAGACTTTCCAATTGATTTCCAGCAATCGTTTCCCATAAATGAAACTGAAGTACCAGTATCCAACTCCATGAGTAGGTTATGTGAGTTTATACTTACTGGAATTAATATAGGATCGCTACCAGAATTGCAAGTGGTATGTAATACTGTGTCGATTGAACCACTTGTACTTGAATCAGAAGTTCTTAAACTTCGACACACTTTTGCAAAGTGTCCAGTCTTTCTACAACGCATGAAAACGTTATAAATGTATTTGCATTTTGGTGCACAATGATCAGAAAAGCCGTATCGATGGCAAGGAGAAGACTTTGAAGGAAAGTCGACTGTACCAGGAGCTAATACACGTTCCCGCTGATGCGGATTCGATAGAGTTGATCGACCCACCAATTATAATGCAAAAGAATCTGTAAATGCATCTTTAATTTGTAGTTCTTTATCGGCTACTTGAATTTGAGTAGCAATAGTAACAGCGCAATTGAATGTAAGCTTTGCTTCCGTAAGTAAATGTCTTTTCGTTGTATCGCTTCTTATTCCAACGAACAATTAATCACAAAGAGCTGAAGAGAGATGATCCCAATAATTGCAGGTCATTGATAATCTCTCGATATTAGCGATGAAAGAAGGCAAAGTTTCGTTGTCGCGTTGTTTCCGTTCTAAGAAGTGGACTCGTTCGCAGATTTCCAGTGCTTGCGGTTCGTAATGCGCTGAAAATATATTCATTAATTCGTCGAAAGACTTTGAAAAAAGCTGGTGAGGTGTACAGAGGGTTATTGCCAAATGGTACATAGCGTCGCCCATAAAAGTAATGAAAATATTGACTTTTTCTGTTTCTTTGATGGCGTTGATAAAGATAAATGCCCGAAGAAGCTCCATGTAGTAGGAGAATAGATTTGCTTCGGATCAGAGGCAGATATTGATCCTATTATGTTTCCAATTGAAGAAGACGATGTTTAAAAAGAAGAAGAAGAAGTCGAAGGAGAAGACGTGACGAATTAATTTTTATACCGACGTTACAATATTGATTGCGAGAAGACGTTGAGTGCTAAAGAAGATGTTTCAAAATCGAATGCGAAGACGTTTCATTGCTGACTGCGCCAGAAAACGCTTCAATATTGGCTGTAAATACGTTCCAGTACCGACTTTGAAGAAGACAATGAAGAAGATAACAACTCCTCAATAGACCATTGTTTACCAGACTGCGCCAGATATCTGTAATGTATCTGCAGGATATAGTAATAGTAGATCAGTAGTAATACAAGATTATTAGTATGTCCGTGTAAGTGATACGCCAGCAATGATGACCTCAGCTTAGCAACTGAGGAGGAATACGAATCCCGATGAACCACGCGATACCATACCACGTTTCACGTAAGTAAATTGAATGATAAGTATGTGAGAGAATAAATTAGCAAACATAACCACTGAAATACGCTATAACTATGCTTTATTATAACTACATATCAAGTGATACATTTATAGTGTAAATTTCAAGTGAAGCATTCATTAGTGAATATATAACGTGTACTAATTTTAACATAGCATTGAGTATTACAGTATAACAGACTATGAATAGTATGACAAATAATAAAATATTGATTATTTCTGCATAATATATTAGGAATAGGAATGACTAATAACTTAATATTAATATAAGGAAAAGAAGCACTAATAGTGTAGTGATACATAATTAATAGTATATACACCACAAACAGTCTAATTTTAAAGTCACTTTAATGTTATATACATTTAAACAATTATAAATATATAAAAATTATAACAAATACAAACTTATATAAATAAATGAAAAGAAATGGAATGAAATTGTTTGCTTTAATTAAAAATCAATTTATTTATAAATAACAATTTTTTCTAGTTTAGTAATAATTAAAGGCTTAAATACCTATCAACTAATATTTAGCCAAAAGTTGTTTAGAATTAATTAAATTATTTTCATTTATCTTATAGATTATATAAAATAACGCATTAATAACGATATGTATATGATTAATCATTTTGTTTTGATGATATAAAAAATAAATAAAATCACTTACTTATATATGCAAAGCCATTCAATTATTATCCAAATTTCATTAATGATAGCAAACATGCACTTATTTACATGAAATATATTACCGATTATGCTCAATAATTAGAAATTGATTTCAATATCTAATAATAATTTTTAAAATTTAAACATGAATTTACTAACAAAACGGTTATTAATACAGTATAAGGATATTTTCAGGATTTAGCAAACCTTCCTCCCGATATACTACTTATTCGTAACAAATACATTTGTTCGCTAATAGTTTTGTGCCATTTAAAGCATGACTGATGTGGTAGTAATGGAGGTGTGGATGTGAATGATAATAATCCACATGATTTAGAGCTGATATCATTGTTAATTAAAACTTCTAAATCAATAGATTTATTTTTAGATACCAACGAATTCACTAAAAATAAGATTAAAATTTAGGTCAACATTTAAGGAGGTAACAAAAAAACTCATCAGTTTTGATAACGATTTTTTTAAATACATGTGTGCATTAATGAATGAATACAAATGAATGATAAGGTTTGTGGTTTTTGAATTTCGGTCGGAAACTTAAAAATCGGTTAATTCCATTAAAAAACTATGACTTAAAATTTTTGTTTTATCATAGGTGTTAATATTATTGACTCTAACCGAACTTTAAACATATAAAAAAGTGTTCGGTTATAACCGAATTGTCCGCTCCATAGCTATAATGTGTGTATGTGAATTTGGACACAAAAATATATGCTAATGAGGAACCAAAAAAGAAACTCCCAAAAATAAGTTCTTGAACTTTCTACCCTTAATTATTACTAAAAAAGTCTTATACAATGCGTAAAAGAAACTTTTAAAATGCATGATATTTCTAATAACCGGGAAATATATTTTACCAAAATTGGCTTAAATAAGTGCCAATAAACACATAAAGAATACTTGATTAATAATAGCAAAATATGAAATATACGTATTATTGAATAATGTATAACTACAAATAAATATTAGGCATGAGATGTGAACAATGAATAAAGATGTGACAAATCGGTCAAAACAATATTAGCTTTGTTTTTAAATTCAAGAATTATTGGAAATATTATTGTATGATTTGAAGCGGCGCTGGAACAGCACCGCATAAGTATCGATATCTGAGCTTTAATAAACACTGAAACACGCTATAATCAAAACCAATATTAGACTTTAATTAGCCCAAAATAAGGATTACATGAGACTGTGATTGTATGAGATGCTTACTGTTACAGAGTTAATCGAAGAGTGATTTGTATGAGACAAAACGTGGCATTTATCTGTGCTGTTATGCGCATAATATAATATGTGAATAAGCATAGGTTATTATGTGATTACTCATTATAAACGATTATAAACTATGATAGTTAATGAGTATTAGCAACATAGCAGTAATAAGTATAGTATAGGCTATGAGTGTATGTGAGTAATAATAACTAAATAGTAATAAATGTAAGCAAATCATTAACGGAATATGAACTATAAGAGAATGTGATGATTAATCAGCGCAGAATAAGTCGAGTGACTTTTGGGTCGCTACATCTGCCGCCGCTGAAGAGTTTGTATTCCGTTGTTTTGCTTGCTTTTGTGGTGATATGTTGTCTTGATGCGCCAGCGATGGTATATGCAGAAATGTTGTGTGCCTATCAACTCCAATTTCTCTCTCTTTTCTACAAGTGTATACAGCGATGTGTAAGGACTTATTTTAATTATTGACTTATTTAATGATGTTATGAACACTTCAACAGTAATCCAGGAAAAAATCAACCGCAATGAAACTGCACGCTAACAACTTCGTGATCAAAAGTGGAAATATTTGTGTGTTTTTATATATGTCTCAGATATTTATTTCCGTGTATTACAGTATTTTTTCAGTTCAAAAATCATTAGAAAGAATTTATAATTGACCAAAATAAGTATGTGATAAATTATATCCATATTATACCTAAAATGAATAGATATTCTTTTCAAAGGCATTTTCACTTTTAAGTTAACATTTCTGTATAGCAATACACGTTTATGCTTGTAGATGTCATGCATAAAACGTGATACACTCGGCAAATAGGTAGGCATGAAAAAAATTATTATGCCATAATACCTTAAATGTTATTTTTTTAATGCTTCTGAAGTGTTAAGGAATTGATAATAAATAAACTTTACGTAATACTTAATGAATGAAAAAAATCTTTTGTATACTTTGTCTGTTTATTTTAATAACTGAAAATAATATATCAATAAAATAATATCTCTGGTTTAACTTACCTCATAAAAGCGAAAATAATTAATAATAAATAGTTTCCAGCAGTAAAATCCAATTCTTTTTTGACTCAATCTTTCGATAAATGATGACAACTATTGTAATAAATTAGTTTATTTTAAAAATTTTATCATTTTTCATAATCATTGTTACCATTAATCTTAAAGTTAGTTTTATTTTCAATTTTAAAATACATGAATAGTAAGTTGTAAGTAATTTATATGACTTCGAAGTTTCATAAGCCAACGAAGCAGCGGATGTCATTAAACAAAGTAATATTGAAATCAAAAATATTGAGCCATATATAAAAATTATTCGGCTAATTGTTGTCATATTACCAAACAATACGCTATACAATCCTAAGCATACAATAGAAGAGAATGCTGTGTAAAGTGAAAGTGCAAACATTGACCAAAAATTTGCATTATAGTCATAGATTTCCAAACATAATTCGTTTATTGATCGAATAACATCTTGAATAATTAAATTATGGAAAACACCAATTTTGTTAGTCTTAATTACAATTATTTTACAATTAATATCTGCTATCTTTAATTTTAAATAATAGCAAATCAGATAAAAATATGTGATATTCCATGCAATAACATCAGCAAAAAAGACCGCTCCATAACAGTATAGCAAAGACCATGGAATTGTATACGTAATTATTTGTCGATAATTTATACAATTTAATGCCAAAGGAATTAAACTGATAGCAAATTCAATAATTGGCATAAGATATTTGGTATTGAAACTGATAAATTTAAATAAATTTTTTGAGTGTTTTATAATTTTAAAAATAATCTCCGGTTTATCAATGCCAACAGATTTTGGTGTTTTAAATCCAGCCATCATTTCAAACACTTTCATATATGATGGATAAATATCATATTTGTAATTATAGTATTGTATTGTTTGACAAATAATTGTTACGATATAGAATAAGATTAGAAATACGTTAACCTGATAGCGAACATTTAAAAAATAAGCGAAATCTCCAATTTTCAAAAAATAATCTTTATTTAATTCTTTTGTTAAAATAGAAATGATTGAACGAATACATAGTATTATAACACTAATTAATCGTAGCATTGGATTATAATATATTAACCTCTGCTTAGCATTTCCAATATTAAATCAAGTGATATCGCTAATTTTTATTAAAAATCTTTTATGTGCGACAACGTGGAACATTTAATTGTGAAATGTGATAACTGTGTTTTTTCAAAATAAATCATGGTTGTTAATTTCAAATTTTATTAGGTTTATTAATGATATAGGTGTTAAACTAAAATCTGTAACGTTTGATTTTTATGAAAAAGGTCATTCTTACAAAGCTGCAGATTCAGTGCACGGCAGTATTACTAAAAAATTAAAAATGAAGTTATTATATATGACTATAATCACCTCATTAGTATTATTAAAAGTTCACGAGAAAGAATATTTGTGGAAAAAATAAAGTATTCGGACATTATATTATTCAATGATGACTTAAAGAAACAAAAACCATTTTTGTTAAAAAATTTAAAATCTTTAAAATTTATCAAACTCATTAAAAATTTTAGCAAAGTTTGATTTTAATGAAGATTTTATAGAATTAGAAATTTTAATTGAAACAGCAAAAAGTGAAATTGTTCAGTGCTTAACTAATAGTGAATCAACTTTATTTTACAATAAAAAACAATCAGAAGCTTTGGAATTAATTCTAGTAAATTAAAGTATATTAAAGAATGCATGGAAAAAATTAATTCCCGAAAATCATCAAAACTTTTATAAAAAATTCTTTGTTCCCAATTTATAAAGATTTTTGCAAACAAAGATATAATTAAAACAGCATTATTTAATTCATTTAAAGATTAAACCTTATAAATGTCAATCTAAGGATTGTAATAAAAGTTTTAAACTAAAACAACAAATGATATTAAATTGTATTACTAATAAATATTTAAAATTCTAATAAATTATTTTCTAAATTATAACATATTTGTTAAAACAGGCGATATTTTGAAGATAATTTATGCAAAAGTGATCGAATTCAAGCGTTTCAACCCCCTAGGCCTAGTCCCCCCTGCGAAATCTTTCAAAAACGCAGTTTTTTGGCTAAAAATAGTCAAAAAGTAGCGTTTTTGAACGATTTCGCGGGGGGGTCTAGGCCTATGGGGTTGAAACGCTTGATTTCGATCGTTTTTTTTAGCATTTTAAATGATATTTTCTACATAATAATATATATTTATAGCGCGCGCCATAAATTTCTAGTTATTTTTCGCCACAACGAATTTTCGCCACAACTTGAATTGCTAGTTTTCACTAGTCTCTAAAAAGAGTCAAAATCAAAAAGCAGAACAGTATAGTGTTATATTGCACACATTAACTGGCGTGCCTAAAATAGATTTTCACAGTAATCCTTTATTATTTGTTAGTATATAAACAAAAAGTAAATGTTATTCAAAATATAAAAGGTAAAATATTTTGCATAGTTTCTAAAATGTTTTACAATTCATTAATAAGACTTTGAAAAACGATCGAAAAAGTTTAAAAATTGTTGAAATCATTCGATTTTTTACTTAGATTTCACTTAATTGGGTTTTATAGTGTTTGTTAACTTTTTATTATTTTGATTTTTAACAATCGTTAATTAACGGTTTTCAAGCCTAATTAATTAAATCTGATAAAGATTTACCGATTTATAACAAATAATAATTTAATCTTAATATAAAACTGTCCACGACAATTGCATTGTTAGAGCAAACTTTTTTATCTGACTTGGCAGATATATGGATTTGGGATTTCCGTCCGTCTGTCAGTCGATAAGGTCACGTGGCCAGCAATTCTTTATATTTAATAAGGGATTTTTTTCTTTATATTAATAAAGGAATTTACCGTTTCTTAATATTTATTAAGGGATCTTTATGTTAATAAAGGAATGTTCGATCTTTATATTTATTAAGGGATTTTATTATTTCTTTATATTTATTAAGGGTTCTTTATAATAATAAAGGTATTTTACCAACTGATGGCGAACCCTATGACACTACCAATGGCTATGCCACTACCTATAGCTATGTCACTACCTATGGCTATGCCACTACCTATGGCTATGCCACTGCTTATGTCTATTCCACTACTATAGCTATGCCACTGCCTTTGTCTATGCCACTACCTATGGCTATTTTTATAGATAATAGTAATGATGAGTATATTATTCTTAAAAATAGTGGATATGTCTTCAAAATAATTAGTTGGTAACGTATAATAGCGAAAAATAACATAAAAATAAAAATTGATTTATATTTTAATTGCATCTGAATATGTAATTATTTTTGTTAATATTTGTGATTTTCACAATTTTTGAATGTATTATAATTTTTAAACGAATGTTAAAAAATTAATTTACATTCTGGCAAATATTTTGAATGTGGATGTAGTCAACTATTATTGTTTTGTTAAAACTAATTTAATAAAATATTTAGTCAAATAGTAAACTCGAAACATAATTATTCGGATAAATTTAGTATATCAATATCGGTCCTTCAAATATTGATGCCATTTAATTATATCTGGGATCAGATTCTGTTTTCGATCCGAAAACCAAAACAATTATAAATTCGACACCATTTTCTTCGCTGACAATTTATTTATAGAGAAATAAAGCGTCAACATCTTCTTAGTATTAGTAAAGTAATGTTATAAAGTATTTTTATAAAAAGAGTTTTGTCGAAGTTATAGATATTCTTATCTGAATTATATAAATCTCCTTTTGAATACTTATTTATAATAATAACAGATAACGACGCTCATGATTAGACTTTACTATAACACTTAAGTTAATACTATGAATGTAAAACTATTTCATAAATTATTATGTATATAAATAATAAACAGATTTATTGGGTTAATTAGTCATTTCACACCTGTTCGTTAAGTTTTTCAAATAATATCATACGTCGTGCAAAACTTTGTATAGATTTAAAAAGTGCTTTATAATGAATATTTATTATGAATTTTTCTCTTAATTGTAAAAATGGAACATTTTTAAGTTAACAATGTGTTCATTAATTGCACTGTCAATCCAATCCTTGTACATAAAGCAGTCAAAGCGAAGCGTTGTGAGACTTTCTAGTGCTTATTGTGTGGCCCAACATCAGCGGGAATTTGTATGTGTGATGTGGATTCTCTACAACCTTAACAACTATTAACTTACATTCTAAAGTTTAAAATTATTTTGAGTTCGAAAAATTGAATTTTGCTATAACTACTATTCTAATGTTAAAATTAATTCAAGTTAAGTATGTTTTGGTGTTTCTTTTTGGTAATTAATAAATAATAGAGTTTATTAAATCAAATTAATTTTTACAGAAATGTGTTAAAACAATTGTATTAAAAAATTTAAATCAACACTAAATGAATTAATTAATTTTGTTTTCATTTAAAATCAAAATATTTTTATTTCGTTTGATTAAAGAGATTGCAATTTAAAATTAAATCTAATTACAGATTTAAAAATAAATTGTTACAAATTAGAATTGGAAATAAAGCAGCCTTAAATTACTTAAAAAATAGCAATTCAAACGTAATATGCTATGGAATATTTTGAAGTACATAAACAGAGCTAATGTTTTATAATTTTTCAATTTTTAGTTTTACTTTTATTTTACTTTTTCTTTATATATTAATTTCAATTAATATTGACTTTTCTTTAACTTATTTATTTTAACAATTAATATTTAAATTTTAAATCTATTATTCTTTCACTTTAAATACATGTATTTGAAATTTGATAAAATTTATAAACTTTACGTTCAAAATATATCCGCTTAAATTTTTTAATTACTATTATTCCAATTTGTATAGTTAACGGTTGTATTGTCAGACCAGAATAAATTATTTTTCCTTACTTCTAAACCAATCCATATGTTATTCAATGCATTATTTTTATTAGTAATAAATTAATACGTGTAAGTTATTGCACAAAATCTAGACACAAAGATTTAGACTCTTTTTATCTTGTTTCTTACTGAAAATACCTTGTTTTTCTTGTCTCATCGTTGATTATATATTCCGACAATTGTTTATTCATTTCTATATTTAAGTTATCCATATTATGAATATTAATATCCAAAAAGAATATTTAATATATTTGATAATATTTATACGTTAATAATGTGATTTTATAAATTTGTGTTTATTTTACTAATAAAATATAATGAACTTGATATAAAAGTATTATAAACTTAACAATAAAGCGCTGATAAAAATTTAATAATCATAACTTATATAAATTTTAATATGAATAATAAAGTTGAAGAACTATTGTTAGAAAATAAATTATCTTTTGAAGTTATAACCAATATATGTATTTTGTAATAATGGAATAATGATTGATGAATATATATGTATTTTCAAATAATAAATAAATAATAATAATAATCGATTTTTATGTTGCATTTAAATAAACATAAATGCGATATACGATTGAATTTTTTTGATAATTTTCTATTTTATTATGCAAATACTGTTTAAGCCATTTTCCGTCGGAATAAAATATTTTGAAATTTAAATAAACGCTCCACGCTTTGTATGCCATAACCGACCAAACCTCCCAACCAGTTTTACCTATAATCACATCTCACAACCTGTCCCAACTACACCGTTCCCTGTCACATCTCTACATATTCATACGTCCCCACCACCCCACCCTATACGCCCCCTTTCCCCAGCCGATTCGAACCACATCTCCCAACTCACCCATCCTTATCTCTCCCACCCAACCTATTCGTAACTTCCCGCACCTTAACAGTTCACTTCTTTCATTAATCTACCCGCCTCAACCAATAGACCTGTCCCTTCTTCACCCTTCTTCTACCTATTACGTTCCAACCTCTCATAATCCGACACGTTCTCACATCAAACCACCCTAATCGTATACAAATCACCCCTTTCGACCTGTCCACACCTCTCCCCACCCAAATCGTCCCTATCTTCCCAACCGAATCACAAAAATAAATTTGGGATTAAACTTGTGTTAAATAATTCTTATAGCGATAATGATGGATAAATCTAAAAGTTTTTCATTAATTTAATTGAATATATTTATTAGAAAAAATGTACACTTTTACTTAAGATCATTTTAAACTATTTGTTTAAAATTTAGTTAAAAAATAATTAATTAACAACGGTTTATTGAATTTATTTCAAAATGAAAAATTCCTAAAATATGTATATAATGATCTACAGTTTAACCTTCAGAAGCTTTAGTTAAAATAAACATAGCAATTTTAATATTAATTGGATTTATTTTTCAGAAAACTTATTTTTGTAGTTTCTAGTCAATATTAGAATTTAAGTTAAAATACAAATAAAATTCACGTTTACATTGAAGTAAACATTAGAGATCCATACACGAATTTTTATTTTAAAAATATATTAAGATCGAATTTATTATACCAATTCATCGTTAATTTATATTATTTGAATATATTTTTTATCA